>WNGS01031597.1:0-21075 GCA_020271785.1 Procambarus virginalis
TTTCAAATTATGAAACGAAATGTTGTAAAATAAAAAAAACGTGGTAAATATGCAGGAAAGAAATAAGACATGTCAATGCATTAATATTATTACGGGTTTAAAAACTAAAAAAATGATGGAAATATTTCTGAATTCAGATGCTATAATGTTGAGGAATAAAATTAATTTTTTTTTAAATTTGCCTCGAGGGGCGAGTTTATTGGCAGCGCCACTCATTGTGAGTGGACACACCGCCATAGCAGTATGTACATCACTCCCAATAGGAAGAAAACCCGCTGGGTTGTTCATCCTGTCACTTGTACCCAGACAATGCTGGGACTGCTTAACTGTCTCAAGTGAACAGCTCAACAAACAAGAAGATTAACATCTATCAACCCTTAAAAGCTTACGTTATCTTGCGGGTGCAAAATGGGGAAATCTTTTAAGAACAGTATCAATATTTGACAAATAGTGCTTTCCTAACTCAAACAATGTGGGGTTTATTATTCTACACATATTCCTAATGTCTCTCAGGTGTTCACATTCACGTAGATAGTGGTCAAGGCGGTGTCCGTTACTCTCACCACGGATTCTGCAACTTCGCTGATCAACTGTTGTTTCCATTCCATATCTCCATGGATATTTGTATCCAAGAAGATTCTCGCTATTACTGATTCTCTCCCTCGTCCTCCTCCTCTTCGTCCATAATGATTGGGATTGCCAGCTGCAACCATGTTGTACCATCGTACAGATTCACTGGTTTGTGCTTCTATCCTTCTTTCCTCAGTTACCTTGTCACGGTGATGTTGCCTGACAAAACCTCTAATTTGTAGTAGAGTCTTGGGTATGATGTATTCAATATGGTCTCCTTCAGCGCCTTCAGCAGCCAGCACATCTTGCTCGTTCATTCCCACATATTCCAACATGGGAGGGGATCCACAGAAACTTGATGACTCTTCCCTGATTGGTAAGTACTCTCACAGCTCTCTTAATTTCAGCGACTATTGCAAGATTTTCTGCCCGATTTTTACTTAGGCTTGCAGTGCTGCTTTTGAATCGGTGCAATCACTGCACCATTAGTGTTCCGTTCAAGAAACTTTAGCGCCATAACAATGGCAGTTAGCTCTGCTTGCGTGAAGAGGCATAGTTCTCAATACGTGCCTTTTCTTCATTTCTGCGTTGGAAAGTATTATCATTGATTACCGTGTAAGCTGCACGCCCTGCCACTGACAGGATTAGATGACCCGTCAGTGTAGATTTGATCTAGTTCATCTCCGGCTTTTTTATAAATTTCCTCGAGATACTTGTGCCTCATTTCTTGTGGTAACATGTGGATTTTTTCATTGCCATTTCTGATGATGATCTTGCATGAGTCATCCTCCCAGGGAGGTAACCTCTCTACAGGCAGGAGCTCACGGGCTTGCTCAAGCAGGTGAAGCTCTTCGAGGTAGCAGACTGATCTGTGATGCCTTTTGCCTTTTTTGCTTCTCCTGTTTCCCCTGAAAGTAGCACAGAGCTCAGTCTTTCCTTAGCAATATCATTGTAATGGGGATCTCTGGCTATCCTAATTGCAAGCTAGCATTCAGCTCCTGAATTCTGCTTTAACACTGGGAAGGGACAACTCCTCTCGTAGATTAGACGTTTTGGCAGTTCTTGGAACTCCAAGAATGATTGTCATGGCTTCATTTTGAATGCTTTCAAGCCTTTTCATATCGCTTTGGGAGTTGGTGCACAGAACTGGTGCGGCATAGTCTATGACGGAGCGCACATAGGCTGTGTACATCATTTTAAGCACGGCAATAGAGGCTCCATGTCCATTCCAGGTCATAGCTTTCAGTGCCCTGAGTCGACTTTTGCATGTTCCTATGAGTTGATTGAGCCTCTTTCTTCCCTTGTTCGAGCCGACAGTGACGCCAAGGTATCGATAGTGGTCAACCCATTCAAGTGTTACGCCATTAATTTGCAGCTCTTCATTTGCTCTCCGCTTGTGATGGGAGTATGGCTTCGTCTTGTTTGTGGAGAGAGTGAAACAGAGCTCAATACATTCCTTCCTAGGAGTTCAATGGACTGTTCAATTTTCCCAAGGTGGGAGCTTGTATTAGGACATCATCTGCATATCCCACTTGTGTTCTTCCGGAAAATCAATATTTGCAATGGCGTTCATAAGTACATTGAATAGTGTAGGGCTAAGACTCCGCCTTGGGGGGTCCCGAGTTCCATATTCATTGTTCTGGAAACTGCTCCATTGAAGCAAACCTTGGCTTTCCTTCCTATGAGGTAGTCTTCAACCCATTTCATGAGTCTCCCCTTGACACCCATGCATGCAAGCTCGTTTAGGATCGCAATCCCCCTGTGCTTTGTCGAAGGCTCCTTTGATATCAACAAATACAGAGTACCTAGCCGTGTCATTAGCCAAGTAATTACTATACAATTTGCTGTGCTCCGTCCTTTAAACAAATCCATTGACCCCCTCCCCTAACCTACCTATTTTGTGCAACAGTCGGTTTAGGATGATCCTTTCAAGCATCTTGCAAGTGCATGACACGAGACTGATAGGTCTGTAATTACCAGGGTCATTAGGCTTCGGTATTGGAACAATAATTGCGTGTTTCCATTGAGTGGGCAACACTCCACTTAGGAATGACTTGTTAAACAGGTGGAGTAGTGGATTCCCAGACACTTCACACAGTGCATTGAGTATGTCGTAGGTGACGCCATCTTCACCAGGTGCTGTACTTTTACCCTTTTCATAGCGCCCTTACTTCTTGGGCTGTGATGGTTCCCCATATTCGTCATCACTAGACAGTGCTCTTGTTATCCTAATTCTTCTGTCATCATTTCGCAGGAGCTGTTCCATGCTGATTTCTGCAGGGAGGAGGAGGAGGATGCTGCATCACTCCACTGTGAATTAGTTCTTCAGCCTTACCATGGGGGTCTTTGGGAGCCGGAGGCCGGGCTCTGCCCCTTAGCTATCTGAATTTTTGCCCACACTTGTCTTGCAGATGTTTCCCGTCCAATAGAGCTAGTGAACTCAAACCATTGCCTCTCCCGCTCCTTAATCTCACTTCCTTGGCTACTTGACACACAGTTTTAAACAACTCTTGGTTACTCTCAGTGGGATGTCTCCGGTACTCTCTACTCATGTCTCGTTGAGGATAGTTTGAGATTTCGAACACTGCCACTATCCCAAGAGGCCCCTGCAGTCTGCTATTAGGCCTTGTCATGTGAACACGTGGTCGCTGTTGCTACACTCCACTACACCAGGCTACTACACTACACCAGGGTACTACACCACACCACTACACCATGCTACTACACTACACCAGGGTACTACACCAGGGTACTACACACACCACTACCCAGAGTACAACACGGCAATACACCAGGCTACTACACTACACCAGGGTACTACACCACACCACACCACTACACGAGGCTACTACACTACACCAAGGTACTACACCACACCACACCATACACCAGGCTACTGCACTACACCAGGGTACTACACCACACTACACCAGGCTACTACACTACACCAGGGTACTACACCACACCACTACACCAGGATACTACACTACACCCAGGGTACTACACCACACCACACCACTACACCACACCACACCACTACACAAGGGTACTACACCACACAACCACTACACCAGGGTACTACACCACACCACATCACTACACCAGGCTATTACACTACACCAGGGTACTACACCACACCACACCACTACACCAGGCTACTACACTACACCAGGGTACTACACCACACCACACCACTACACCAAGCTACTACACTACACCAGGGTACTACACCACACTATACCAGACTACTACACTACACCAGGGTTCTACACCATATTACACCAGGCTACTACACTACACCAGGGTACTACACCACACTACATCAGGGTTCTACACCATATTACACCAGGCTACTACACTACACCAGGGTATTACACCACACCACTACACAAGGTTACTACACTACACTACACCAGGGTACTACACCACACCACTACACCAGGGTACTACTCCATACTACACCAGGCTACTACACCACACTACACCAGGCTACTAAACTACACCAGGGTACTACACCATGCCACACCTCTACACCAGGGTACTACACCACACCACACCACTACACCAGGGTACTTCACCATACTACACCAGGCTACTACACCACACTACACCAGGCTACTAAACTACACCAGGGTACTACACCATGCCACACCACTACACCAGGGTACTACACCACACCACACCACTACACCAGGCTACTACACTACACCAGGGTACTACACCACACCACACCACTACACCAGGCTACTACACTACACCAGGGTACTACACCACACCACTACACCAGGCTACTACACTACACCAGGGTACTACACCACACAACACCAGGCTACTACACTACACCAGGGTACTACACCACACCACACGACTACACCAGGCTACTACACCACACCACTGCACCACACCACTACACCAGGCTACTACACTACACCAGGGTACTACACCACACCACACTACTACACCAGGGTACTAAACCACACCACTATACCAGGCTACTACACCACACCAGGCTACTACACCACACCACTACACCAGTGTACTTCACACCACTATACCAGGTTACTACACCACACCACTATACCAGGCTACTACACCACACCACTATACCAGGCTACTACACCATGCCACTATACTAGGCTACAACACCACACCACTATACCAGGCTACTACACCACACCACTATACCAGGTTACTACACCACACCACTACACCAGGCTACTACACCACACCACTATACCAGGCTACAACACCACACCACTACACCAGGCTACTACACCACACCACTATACCAGGCTACAACACCACACCAGGCCACTATACCAGGCTACTACACCACACCACTATACCAGGCTACTACACCACCCCACTATACCAGGCTACTACACCACACCACTATACCAGGTTACTTCACCACACCACTATACCAGGCTACTACACCACACCACTATACCAGGCTACAACACCACACCACTACACCAGGCTACTACACCACACCACTATACCAGGCTACTACACCAGGGTACTACACACCACTATACCAGGCTACTGCACCACACACTATACCAGGCTACTACACCAGGGTACAACACACCACTATACTAGGCTACTACACCACACCACTACACCAGTGTACTTCACACCACTATACCAGGCTACTGCACCACACCACTATACCAGGCTACTATACCAGGGTACAACACACCACTATACCAGGCTACTACACCACACCACTACACCAGTGTAGTTCACACCACTATACCAGGTTACTACACCACACCACTATACCAGGTTACTGCACCACAGCACTATACCAGGCTACAACACCACACCACTACACAAGGCCACTACACCAGGCTACTACAAATGATAAATGAGTAAAAATGATGAACCCACCTTTATTATGATGTTTTATTTTACCAAATGTAGAAATATATTTTTATATTTTTTACATTTCCTTTTGTATTTATATTTGAGCATTTTAACTTGAAACACTTTATAAAATTGGTAAGAAAGCTTCAAATTAGGTACAAAAGGTGTCACAAAGTTTTAAATTAGGGTACAAAAGGCGTCACAACGTTTCAAATTAGTGTTAGATACGTAGGTTTTGGTTATAAGTTTTGGAAACCTATTTAATTCCACACAAAAAAACGTATCTGATGCGTGAAAACAAACGTTTCCAATCCTTTCAAACACTTCCCAGAGACGTTGTGGCAACCTTAAATTGTTTCCTGGGAATAAGCCTTAATAATATATAAATAAATAAATAAATTTAAAAATAAATCTGTGTATGGCCACAGCCTCCAGCATGTGGTCTCATTAAGTAGACAGACATTCTCTTCATATATATATATATATATATATATATATATATATATATATATATATATATATATATATATATATATATATATATATATATATATATATATATATATATATATATATATATATATATATATATATATATATATATATATATATATATATATATATATATATATATATATATATATATATATATATATATATATTCCTCGGGTGATGCCAAAAAGACCACTACCTACTCACTTACTGCTCCTCCTCCTGTTTTTCCAGCTTGCCGTGTTGAATGATGACAATGACGGGCAGGAGTAATCTCGGCGGGGTAGTTATGATCGTTCGTCCACGCGGAGTAACTGCTCTCCTCCGCCTCTGTTCGTCTAACGATTGACATAACGCCATACTGTTGGCTGCTAGAGAGTCCATAGTCAGATTTAACTTGCAAATCAGGATTAAAACGCACACCGAAGGGAGAGAGGGTGTGTGTGTCTCTTGTATACTATATAGCAGTAGTACTGTTGAGTTTTTCTTTTATGCCCATGATGCTTTTTATCTCCTCACCAAATGCCTATCCCTTCCGAGGCTTACCTACTTTCTGAGGTGCGCCCCATCTTACAACAACCACTATACGGAATGCGACACGATATGAGGTGCCATGGCAGACCCAGCACTCAGACCAGCCATGCCGAAAGCCAAGAAACAATCCAGTTGGGACAGCCCCTTTGCAGACAAAGAAGCTACAGCTTTGCTGGAGGCAGCAACAACCCCCAGTGATCGTGCACGCTTCACAGCTGTGCAGGCTCCCAATGCAGGGGACTTCCTTTTGGCAGTCCCTATGTCTGCGACAGGCACACGTCTTGATCCGCAGGAGCTCCGTATTGCAGTCGCTCTCCGTCTTGCTGCCCCTATCCACACTGTTCATAGGTGTATTTGCGGTGAGGCAGATGGTGACGAATATGGATTGCATGGCCTGCACTGTGGAAAATCTGGTGGTTGGCACACTAGACATGACGAAGTCAACGACATCATTAAAAGAAGCCTTGCCTCTGCTCAGTGTCCAGCGGAGAGAGAGCCCCACAACCTACTGAACCGTGACTCTGTTAGCTTTGACAGCCGACCAGACGGAATCACACTGCGTCCGTGGAAGGGTGGCAGACAGTTGGCATGGGACTATACTTGCGTATCCACCCTAGCAACCACATACATCAACCTCTCTGCCGGCACAGCAGGAGCCGCGGCGACACACAGAGAAAGAGACAAGTCAGCCAAGTACAGGCAATCATGATCATCGGTACAACGTTCCAATAGGGTCTGAGACCCTAGGCCCATGGGGAGAGAGTGAAAGAAGGTTTCCTAAGGATCTTGGTTCCAAGCTCATTGACACCACAAGAGACCCTAGAGTGGCAAGTTTTCATTTTCAGCGCCTAAGTGTCGTGATCCAGAGGGGGAATGCTCGCTGCATCCTCGGTTCCTGCCCGACGTCGGAGGAGTTCGAGGAAATCTACAGCCTCTAGGAAGCGAACTTTTTTTTTGTCCTCTTAATGTTCATTTTTTATATACAATCAGATATGTAACTGTATAACCTTGCATAATAAATTGTACACCATAAAAAAGGGGGGTGGTAGGAGAATCGAACACTCTTATGTATTCAGAGTTAAATGGCAAGTTTTTCCCTGAATGCTCTGTGTTCCCTTCTCTGACCCAGCAAACACAGAACGTTTGTGAACGTTTTTAAATGGTGCCACAAAGGTAATACTCTAACATTTGACATAAATACGTATATCTGACGTTCTTAAAACCACTAGATATAACTAAAAACATGTATTCTTGAGACACGGTTTTTTAAGATTTATGTAAAAATTTAAAAATAATAGTGAATGCTATGGAATTATAATGTTTTTTTGCTTTATATATAAAAATAAAAAATTTTCAGTCAACATTTCGTTTTTTTTGTTTACTTTATGTAAACCTATCCAATTTACGTTCTTATAACATAAATATAACATTTATATGTCGTCAATATAACGTTATTTACACGACATCGTTACGTTATTATAATGTTATATTAACGTATAATTCCTGTATAAAAACAAATATATATTGAGCTTATATTTTAAACCTTGTAAAATTGTCGTAAAACTTGGAATAAGACAGTAAGCATGCTTTATTTATGAAAATATAGAAACAAATCAACAAAATCATAAACCACATGTCACCCCTATATATAATTCTTTAGTTGTCTTTCCAGAGAATGTAATTTAAGCTTTGACAATCTTTCTTCAAATGACAGGTTTCTAATTTGGGGTATTAACTTTGTTATTCTTTACTGGAAGCATTCTAGTAAATTTTGAACCTTAAATTTTGAAATTAAAATAAATTGAACCCCATGCACAGATACCATAATTAAGATAGGGATAGATTAGTGCATGATATAGAGAGATGAGACCAGAGTTAGGTACATAATATCTGATTTTGGAGAGTATCCCAACTGTTTTAGCGATTTTCTTAGTTATGTGTTGTATGTGGGTACTGAAGTTTAGTCTCTTGTCTAGGAATAGGCCAAAAAACTTTCCATCTTTTTTATTGCTAATGTTTACATTATCTATCTGAAGCTGAATTGCATTTGTAGATGTGCTTCCAAATAAGATGTATAGTAGGTCTTTGCTATGTTAATTGTTAGCTTGTTGGTTGACATCCATATGTGGACTTTTTTTAGTTCATTATTAACAGCATTATTTAATGTATGTGGGTTGGGGTTAGAGTAGATGAGGGTAGTATCATCAGCAAACAAAATAGGTTTCAGAATGTTAGAGACATTAGGCAGATCATTGATGTATATAAGAAATAGGAGAGGTCCCAAGATGTTGCCCTGTGGCACTCCAACGGTTATTGGTAGAATGGGAGAGGTTATATTATTGATGGCTACACATTGGTGTCTATCACTAAGATAGGATTGGATATAGTCCAGTGCATGGCCTCGGATTCCATAATGATGGAGTTTAAGTAAGAGGTAATTGTGATTAACAGTATCAAAGGCCTTTCTCAGGTCAATGAAGAGTCCAATCGGAAACTCATTTTTGTCAAGGGCAGAGTAAATTATATCAAGGAGACTAATAATTGCATCGTTGGTACTCTTTTAGGAGCGGAAGCCAAACTGACAGGGGCTAAGAATGTCGAATTTTACGAGATAGGAGTAGAGCTGTTTGTAGATAATTTTTTCAAATATTTTTGATAGTATGGGTAGGTTTGATATTGGTCTATAATTGTTTATGTTTGCCGGATTACCTCCTTTATGAACTGGCGTTACTCTTGCTTTTTTAAGGATATCAGAGAAGGAATGACACTCAAGGGATTTGTTGAACAGCAGAGCTATAGGTGGCGCAATGGCATGGGAGGCGCTCTTGTATACAATGGACTGAGCTTTGCATACAATGGAGCTTTGGTTTTTAGTGAGTGTATGATGGACACAACATCTGTCGGGCTGACTGGTGAAAGGAGAAGAGAGTTTGGATAGCTGCCTGAGAGATATATGTGTTGATATGTGTCTGAGTCTGTGGGATTTTACTGGCAAGGTTAGCACCAACCGATGAAAAGAAGCTATTAAATTCATTTGCCATTTCTAAGTCAGTTGACGGTGTAAAGCCATCCTTAGAGAGTGTTATCTGGTTGTGGGAGTGTTGTTTAGTTCCTAGGATATTAGAGATGGTATTCCATGTGATTTTCATGTTGCCTTTTGCTTCTAACTCTATCGTCATTACCTATCCTCTAAACCTTACATTTGTCAGAATTAAACGGCCTCCGCCAATCATTTGACCATATATCAGTACCCAATTTAGATCGTTTGATCGATCAATTTAGACCTCCTTGTATCATATATCATCATACATGATGATATAATGATACACACTATTGGGTATGCTGATGATATAATTATACACACTACTTGTTATGCTAACATGCAGAACACTCTTAACTCTGTATTAGTCTCATGTCAGGACTTAGGTTTAGTCATATCTCAGCAGAGGAAACAAAGATACTATAAACGGGTGTCCACCCAGGCAGGGAGGAGCTGTTCACAAGATGCAACTGTATGATATGGCTCCCAGCTTGACTATGCTAACAGATTCAAATACCTTGGCCTTGTATTGTCCTGTTGTATTTCTGACTCTGTCGTCAGTATAAAGAGAGGCTCCATAAGCCCTCTCTTGGAGATGATGTAGGTTATCACTCAGGCTATGGTGCCAATGTCACAATTGTCAAAATGATGTACCTTGCATACATCAAATCTTTAGTGGATTATGCTGCACCTCTGCTTGCCTTGATGACTGAAAGAAAGCTTAAAGGGCTTGAAAACTTGCAGAACGAAGCCTTGAAGATAATCCTTGGATGCCTCTAGTACCACAAAGATACTTAACATGAGGAAGGAACTTAATATTAACTTAATAATAGAATATGAGTGTACTGCATTACTCCTTGTATTGTACTGCATTACTCCTTGTAATGATCCTCATATTGTGCTTCAGTAATCCAATGTATAACCCTGAGATGTTTTCCTAATTGTATTTAGGATTCCTTGTTCATTATTGTATTGTGTATTGTTATTATTGTGTATTGTTCTGATCTGCTTTTGTGTCGAAAATTCTTGCATCGTACCTGTAATTTTTTTTTGACAATTTTACTGTAATTATCCTGCTTAAAATCATCTGTACTTGTAAAGTAAAGCTGTAATGTACCTGTTAAACACTTTTTATCAATTTTACTCCTAATTATTTCTCTAAAACTTTGTTTGTTTAAGGATTTGCTCAAAGATTTTTTTAAGGACTTGCCCGAAATGCTATATATATCTAGTGGCTTTACAAGATTGTAATTCCAACTTAAACTCTATGTTGTCTCTTAACCCCCAATGTACGTTCTTGTATATATGTAAATAAATAAAATAAATAAATAAATAAATAACTAGGGATCGAGGCATTAATGCGCAGTACGTGCTTCCCTCACCTGTGACGTCACAGCGCCATCTGACGACACCATAAACACAGGCGGCCATTTTATGTTCCACCAAGATTAAAATTTTGTTTTTTTAAATTTTGCCCCGAGTGTCGAGTTTATTGGGCAGCGCCCAATGTGTTCGCAATAGAATGTTCTACAAGAACATATGTATAAAATGTCACACAAGGATGCGTTAGACTGGCCGCAAATAAACAACTATACATAGATCACTAGCCGTGAGCTCCAAACAGCGACGAAATGTTTCTATTCTTTTCAGGGTTGTAAACTCCACACTTATTCTACAGCGTTAAATTTGGTATCACTGAAATCGCAATAAAATTCCCTACACGTACATATGCATATAAATGTAGAATCATGATCGCGCCCATCCTCAAGAGTGTGGGAAGTGGGTGACGTGTTACCCGTTACCGCACATCAACGAAATTAGTATTGAAAAGTTTCTTCTTTTCACTGTCCTGACCTTAATTTTCAAAGTACATATTTCATTTTTGTGCCAATGTGTTCGCAATAAAATGTTCTACAAGGACATATGTATAAAATGTCACACAAGGATGCGTTAGACCGGTAACAAACAAAAAAACCTACGTCGATTAATTACACTCGTCGTGTCAATAATACAATAGTCTTACCACGAAAATCCAATACAATGACGTTTTCTCTATGGTATGTGACTATTAGAGAAAACAAAAATTGTATGGCAAACATGTTCATAGTATCTCCAAGTCATTGCAAATAGACATGTTATCTTGAGTGAGCTTGCAAGAATGAATATTGGTTGTCGGCTTCTTTGTTGGATCAGGGGTTACTTATCCAACAGGAAGTCATCTGTATTTTTCCAGGGGCATAGGAGTGTAACAAGAGACTTTGAACTAGGTACCCCGCAGGGTGGTGTCCTCAGTCCTACCTTATTTAATATCTTAATAAACACGCTGTTAAACTCTATACCGAGCAAACCCAACGTCCACATCATTAGCTATGCTGATGATATAATGATACACACCACTGGGTATGCTATCACGCAGAACACTCTTAACTCTGTATTAGACTCATGTCAGGATCTAGGTTTAATTATCTCAGCAGAGAAAACAAAGATATTAAATCGGCGCCCACCCAGGCAGGGAGGAGCTGTTCGCAAGATGCAACTGTCTGATGGCTCCCAGCTTGACTATGTAAACAGATTCAAATACCTTGGCCTTGAGGTGCCACTGTATGGGCCTGTTGTATTCAGACTCTGTCGTCAGTATAAAGAGAGGCTCCGAGCTCTCAAGGCTGTTGCAGGTTATCACTCAGGCTATGGTGCCAATGTCAGAATTGTCAAAATGATATACCTTGCATACATCAGATCTTTAGTGGATTATGCTGCACCTCTGCTTGTTTTGATGCCTGAAAGAAAGCTTGGAGGGCTTGAAAAACTGCAGAACGAAGCCTTGAGGATAATCCTTGGGTGCCCTCGTACCACAAAGATACTTAATATGAGAAAGGAACTTAATATTCTGAGCGTTGTTGATCGTGTTACTGAAATTAACTGTCAAATTGGTATAAAAATGCTTAGGCTAACTCATCCTAATCCTTGCACAGAAGCCCTTCAGAATTACTTTATTGAAGATCAGCATTGTTCCAAATGGATAACAAAAACTGGAACTCAACTCAGAATGTATCAGATTCATGATTTGTACCAAGAGAAACAACAACTTTCCTGCACCGTGGGAGGTTACCCCTTTCCAGTTTTAATCCTCCCTTTTNAGAAAACAAAGATACTAAATCGCGCCCATCCAGGCAGGGAGGAACTGTTCGCAAGATGAAACTGTCTGGTGGCTTCCAGCTTGACTATGTAAACAGATTCAAATACCTTGGCCTTGAGGTGCCACTGTATGGGCCTGTTGTATTCAGACTCTGTCGTCAGTATAAAGAGAGGCTCCGAGCTCTCAAGGCTGTTGCAGGTTATCACTCAGGCTATGGTGCCAATGTCAGAATTGTCAAAATGATATACCTTGCATACATCAGATCTTTAGTGGATTATGCTGCACCTCTGCTTGTTTTGATGCCTGAAAGAAAGCTTGGAGGGCTTGAAAAACTGCAGAACGAAGCCTTGAGGATAATCCTTGGGTGCCCTCGTACCACAAAGATACTTAATATGAGAAAGGAACTTAATATTCTGAGCGTTGTTGATCGTGGTACTGAAATTAACTGTCAAATTGGTATCAAAATGCTTAGGATAACTCATCCTACTCCTTGCACAGAAGCCCTTCAGAATTACTTTATTGAAGATCAGCACTGTTCCAAATGGATAACAAAAACTGGAACTCAACTCAGAATGTATCAGATTCATGATTTGTACCAAGAGAAACAACAACGGCATTTTCCTGCACCGTGGGAGGTTACACCCTTTCCAGTTTTAATCCCTCCCTTTCCACCCAAGAAGCAAATTAGAGATCAGCCCAAGCTTCGTCTTGAGGCAAAGCTCAACGCCTTAAGCCATATTGATGCTGTGTCCACAGAGCATTCTCTCTCTCAAATCATATACACTGATGGTTCCCTACACCGCACCACGGGTGCAGCTGGAAGCGCAGTTGTTCTGACAATGGGCGATGGCTTGTACTTTGAGTGGGGAGTCCGTATAAACAACTGGGCCTCTACCCTTCAGACTGAACTATTTGCCTTGATCCTTGCACTGAAATGTGTACAAGTCTGCAAACTTGATACATTAATTGTAAGTGACTCCTTATCATCCTTAAATGCTCTCAACTCTTTAAGACATAACTGTAACATGCTCGTGTCCGAAGCTAGACACAAATACAACAATATTATTAAGGATGGTAACAGAGTCCATTTCATGTGGTCTCCATCTCATGTTGGCCTCCGAATGCATGATAGAGCTGATAAGTTAGCCAAAGAATCTGCCTTTAAAGGAGCCGTTGAGTTTAACCTTGGATTGTCAATGAGCAATCTGAGAGCAGCAGTACAGTACACCGAGAACTTCAACAAGATCTTGTAGATCTGAGACAAAGTGAAATTGACACCAGTAATTCCATCTATCATCACACTATCATGCAAGAGGAGCCCCATATCTATTGATCATCCAATAAAATCAGCAGACTTCTAGATGTTACTGCTGCTCGGCTTAGACTCGGTTACAAGTATCTCTGGGAATTCTCATTATCTGCTGATGTAGACCTGACCAAATGTAAACTGTGTCAACAAAATTATTCCCACACCCTCCGTCACTATGTGATGGAGTGCGAAAACATACGTGAATTTAGAGACAATTCTATTACCAATGTTCCAGCGATATGTAAATATTTCATTCAAAATGATCTGCTACCAGAAATTCTAGCCAAATATCCCCAGTTTGCTAACTGTAGGTAGTAACTGAGTGATTGTAACCTATCCACCGCTACCCACTGGATGGGGGGCGGTGCATGTGCAGGACAAACATATAAATTGTGACACAAAGGGGAATATTAATAAGGGTAGAGTTGACTAAATGTAAACTCTGTCAGCAGAACTATTCGCATACTTTGCGTCATTATATAATGGAATGTGAAAAAATCTCGGAATTTAGAGATAACACCATCAATAATGTCCAAGAAATGTGTAAGTACTTCATTCATAATGATGTGCTGCCCGAAATCTTAGCGAAGTATCCAGCATTTGCTTACTGTAGGTAATGCATGCACATGACTGTAAAGCTGCCGCCCAGTTGGGTGGGTGTGGAGCACATGACTGTAAAGCTGCCGCCCAGTTGGGTGGGTGTGGAGCACATGACTGTAAAGCTGCCGCCCAGTTGGGTGGGTGTGGAGCACATGACTGTAAAGCTGCCGCCCAGTTGGGTGGGTGTGGAGCACATGACTGTAAAGCTGCCGCCCAGTTGGGTGGGTGTGGAGCACATGACTGTAAAGCTGCCGCCCAGTTGGGTGGGTGTGGAGCACATGACTGTAAAGCTGCCGCCCAGTTGGGTGGGTGTGGAGCACATGACTGTAAAGCTGCCGCCCAGTTGGGTGGGTGTGGAGCACATGACTGTAAAGCTGCCGCCCAGTTGGGTGGGTGTGGAGCACATGACTGTAAAGCTGCCGCCCAGTTGGGTGGGTGTGGAGCACATGACTGTAAAGCTGCCGCCCAGTTGGGTGGGTGTGGAGCACATGACTGTAAAGCTGCCGCCCAGTTGGGTGGGTGTGGAGCACATGACTGTAAAGCTGCCGCCCAGTTGGGTGGGTGTGGAGCACATGACTGTAAAGCTGCCGCCCAGTTGGGTGGGTGTGGAGCACATGACTGTAAAGCTGCCGCCCAGTTGGGTGGGTGTGGAGCACATGACTGTAAAGCTGCCGCCCAGTTGGGTGGGTGTGGAGCACATGACTGTAAAGCTGCCGCCCAGTTGGGTGGGTGTGGAGCACATGACTGTAAACCTGCCGCCCAGTTGGGTGGGTGTGGAGCACATGACTGTAAAGCTGCCGCCCAGTTGGGTGGGTGTGCAGCAAGACTAGTAACTGTGTGACTCACCATAGATGTAAAGTGCCTTGTATAGTGACTGTTGTGAGCCTCTTGTTGACCACTTGCGACACAGAGATTATTGATGTGTGTATTTGTGTGGTTATTTGTGTGGTGATTATAAATATGTATGTGTATGTATATATGTATACGTATATATATATATGTACATGTATGTATGAGAATGTGTACATGTATATATAACATTATTAATTTTGTAACTAGCGTTAAAAATTGTTATTTGCTAAGCTAAACGAACTAGAGGGTTCAGTTCCTGAACCGATTATGTGCCTCTGTAATCCTTTACACCACCGCCCACGGGATGGGTATGGGGTGCATAATAAAGAAAGAAATGGAAATAATAGGGGTATGAAATGTATCAACATAAAACATTAATGTTAGTGGCCATCAGGTAAAATCAGGTTATTATTTGTAAAGAATTTAAATGAGTTAAACTAAATACGAACTTAATATATTTTGCTAACGCAAAAATATATTCCCGAGGTATGGTAATTTCAAATAAATATTTGATATAATTATTTGTAAAAAAAAAATTATTTTAGATTTTCGTATTGCTTGATAATATATAATAGCGTTTAGATAATGCTGGAGCTGGACATTCTTTAGGCTCGTTGCATTTTATGGTAGTCGCCGCCATTTTAGAACCGTGTGGAGACGGACGCCTGGTGGCTTATACACAAACTCCTGCTGCATCTCGATAGTTAAGGTAACTGTTTTCTTTTATTTGTTCTTAAACATGTGTAGTATATATATAAGCTTGTGGTGGTAGGCTGGATGGTGTAAGCTTGTGGTGGTAGGCTGGATGGTGTAAGCTTGTGGTGGTAGGCTGGATGGTGTAAGCTTGTGGTGGTAGGCTGGATGGTGTAAGCTTGTGGTGGTAGGCTGGATGGTGTAAGCTTGTGGTGGTAGGCTGGATGGTGTAAGCTTGTGGTGGTAGGCTGGATGGTGTAAGCTTGTGGTGGTAGGCTGGATGGTGTAAGCTTGTGGTGGTAGGCTGGATGGTGTAAGCTTGTGGTGGTAGGCTGGATGGTGTAAGCTTGTGGTGGTAGGCTGGATGGTGTAAGCTTGTGGTGGTAGGCTGGATGGTGTAAGCTTGTGGTGGTAGGCTGGATGGTGTAAGCTTGTGGTGGTAGGCTGGATGGTGTAAGCTTGTGGTGGTAGGCTGGATGGTGTAAGCTTGTGGTGGTAGGCTGGATGGTGTAAGCTTGTGGAGGTAGGCTGGATGGTGTAAGCTTGTGGTGGTAGGCTGGATGGTGTAAGCTTGTGGTGGTAGGCTGGATGGTGTAAGCTTGTGGTGGTAGGCTGGATGGTGTAAGCTTGTGGTGGTAGGCTGGTTGGTGTAAGCTTGTGGTGGTAGGCTGGATGGTGTAAGCTTGTGGTGGTAGGCTGGATGGTGTAAGCTTGTGGTGGTAGGCTGGATGGTGTAAGCTTGTGGAGGTAGGCTGGATGGTGTAAGCTTGTGGAGGTAGGCTGGATGGTGTAAGCTTGTGGTGGTAGGCTGGATGGTGTAAGCTTGTGGTGGTAGGCTGGATGGTGTAAGCTTGTGGTGGTAGGCTGGATGGTGTAAGCTTGTGGTGGTAGGCTGGATGGTGTAAGCTTGTGGAGGTAGGCTGGATGGTGTAAGCTTGTGGTGGTAGGCTGGATGGTGTAAGCTTGTGGTGGTAGGCTGGATGGTGTAAGCTTGTGGTGGTAGGCTGGATGGTGTAAGCTTGTGGTGGTAGGCTGGATGGTGTAAGCTTGTGGTGGTAGGCTGGATGGTGTAAGCTTGTGGTGGTAGGCATGTGTAGTATGATATTTATGTAATATATTTGGCATATTTAATGGCATTTAGTTAATGCCACTTAGTGGCATATGTCTGCACCCTTTCTAGTTTGTTATGCTGCTTAAGATATGGGCACCATACAACTGCTGCATACTCCAACTTTGGTCTAACAAAAATTGTGAACAGTTTCAAAATTTCTGTTGAAGAAATCCTGTTTCCTAATTCTGCATCTGTTTTGGTATAACACCTCTTTTTTTATTAGGCCTGCAATTATGAATGGCTTTATAACCAGCTAAGTTGTAGAGTTGGGTATAGTCTTTACTTAGCCAAGTTTCTGTTAAAATGAGGGTCCGTCTAATTACCACAAGCTACACAAGCTTCACAAAGCTTCCTAGCAATACGTTAGTAATGAATAAATATGATAGGTTAGGTTGACCTAACCTAACCCAACCCAACGTAACCTAACCTAACCTAACCTAACCTCACCTAACCTAACTGACGCTTGGATCGTTGACTTGATTTGGCGTCACCAGCTCTTTATTTTCATCTAATTTCTTTATAAAAAGATACTTTTTCAGATTAAAATTGTTTTTCCATGTTGTACATTCAGCACCGAATTCAGCACAGAATATTTTGTTAAACAGAATTTGTTATATAAATAACTGTTAATTTTACAGAATCATCTATCAACGCACATCCGCAAGTTAAGGAGGAAGACGTGACCTTTCAAATTTCTGAAGTACTGAAACATGCACCAAACAGGCCTGGTGGATCTAGGAACAGGTAAAATAATTTAAATTTGTGTTTTTTTTGTACTATAATATATAATATATATATATATATATATATATATATATATATATATATATATATGCAATTGACGATCACTAAACACAGATCATTTGTATGCAGAAAAACCACAAAGAAATGCAGAAAGGGGGGTGAACGTTTCGGCTTTTCAAGGCCTTTGTCAACACCAGACTGTGAACAACACCAGTCTGGTGTTGACAAAGGCCTTGAAAAGCCGAAACGTTCACCCCCCTTTCTGCATTTCTTTGTGGTTTTTCCGCTATATATATATATATATATATATATATATATATATATATATATATATATATATATATATATATATATATATATATATATATATATATATTGTGTGTGTATATGTATTTGTGTGTAAATCACGGAAATTAACATGTGGTGAAAAATGTGACAGTGTCAGACCACGAAAGAAGAATTGAACCAGGAATTTCTGTAAGTACTTTAATATTTAAATAATACATCTTCAGGAGGAATGATTCCTTCTGAAGATGTATTATTGAAATATGAAAGTACTTAAGGAAATTTCTGTTTCAATTCTTCCTCAGTGGTCTGACACTGTCATACGTAATTACCCAAGTTTTGAAAGTGAACAAATTGTTTACAATGGTTTATAATTTAACAGTGTCAGACACAATTACATCTTGCTCATAAATACCATTATACTGTATACCTCACTTGTTGTAACATATACACACATGAAGTGTATTATGTAGCATTATCTGTAATCTGATTTTCAGAGCTGCTCATTACAAAATACTCTTTAAAAAAGTGCTTCTTAACAATAAAAGCATTTCAATATATCCATAATCATCTGTATCAAACCTTATTACAGGTAAAACCAGTAGGCATTCTACTGTATTTTATCAAACCCTTATTAGAATAATAGATCTTGTAATGATTTTGCAAAAATAGTGGCATTTACTATTTTTAAGATTATTAAAAAATTTACCAATATGGTGCATTCGGAAGACAAACCAAATTTTTCACTTTATCAAAATAGAAAATATCTCGGAAACTCCGAAACTCAGAAAAATCCAGATGACAACTAATTCTTCACCTGCTACAGCAACAGGAATGTGTGTGTGTGTGTGTATATATTTGTGTTGTTGAATATGACCGAAAGTGTAAGATTAATGATTCTAACACAAATCGTCTGAATATTTGTTTTTCTTCACTGTCGAGAGTAGTTAAAAAAATTTACTCGAGTATATTTTCACACTTTATTTATGGTCTCTGTCCCTCTCCTTACTGCTGCTGCTGTTTCTAACATCTTTGCATCTCTTGTATGTTTGGGGGTTTGGCCTCTTGCTATATATTGATTCCATTTGTGTGTGTTTGGGTCTCTGGCCCTCTCGCAATTTCTGTTGAACAAACCCCCTTTTCCTAGTTCTGCATCTCTCCTTAGGTATAAATTTTGTTGTGCCCTATCATATATTTCACAAAACTTGACATACATCTCATTTACTTCATGTCCTATCAGCAAGTGTTTGTCAAATTCTTTAAGGAAAGTTTATCATCCTGATTGCAGATCTCTAGTGCTATTATGTCAACTTCTTGTGGATTCGCAATCATTATTTAATTTACCTTTAGGTGTTCTTTCACCAGCACAGCAACACTGTACCTCTCCCAACCAGTTTAAGATAAAAACTAAGTACTAACTAATTAACTCAATGTAACCTACCTCACCCCCAAAATGTCAACCCATGTCTTCTATTTTAAACAATGCTGTTTTGTTGACCAAATTGTATTGCTTATTTTTGCAATGTTCCCCCCCCCCTTTTTTCCATTTTTTTTTTAACACAATTTATACTTTAATCTCAATTAGTATTAAGTTTTAGTCTTAGTGTTTTTCCTGCCCGAAACGCTTTGCATAATAGTGGCTTTCGGCATTGTATGTACTAGCTCTATCTATAAATCCATCAACTTTTGTATCTTACCTTGTATGTATGTACCTTACCTGAATAAGAATTTATTACTATCGCCTTTCCTTATTTTTCTGTCTCGTCTCCAAACTGAGTAGCCCCTTGAGAATATGACCTCATTTAAAATATCATCTTTCAAGTTTTGTCTCCATGAGTGCAACAATGTCTGGTATCTGCAGCTGTATTACATGACTTAACTACAGTATCTTTGATCTCGCTCAATCTATGTTTGTGTATGCAATTTTCAGGAACATGTTCCCCTCTCCTTATTCTTCACACCCCCTTTCTCTAGTGATTTTGTTGGTTTGTATATATATATATATATATATATATATATATATATATATATATATATATATATAGATATATATATATATATATATATATATATATATATATATAATAAAGTTTGTGTGTGTGTAATTTACATAAACAAATAATTAAATATTAATTTATCTTAATATCTTTTCAGGGAAAACTTGCAATAATGATGAAACTACCGAAAAGAAACAAGGGAGCCGATAGGCCGAGCGGACAGCATGCTGGACTTGTGATCCTGTAGGTCCCGGGTTCGATCCCGGGCGCCGGCAAGAAGCAATGGGCAGAGTTTTTCACCCTATGCCCCTGTTACCTAGCAGTAAAATAGGTACCTGGGTGTTAATTAGCTGTCACGGGCTGCTTCCTGAGGGTGGAGGCCTGGTCGAGGACCAGGCCGTGGGGACACTAAAGCCCCGAAATCATCTCAAGATTTCCTCTAACAAATGTTTTTTTTTTTTAATTTCTTCTGTTACGTTTCTCTCCTATTTTTCTTGTCTCTTCTTATATCTCTCCTTTCCTCCTCTCTTCTAACACCTCTTCTTTCCTGTCTCTTCTAGCTTCTCTCTTCCTATACTTTTTACAATTGTGGTATTCACTTCATTTTATCTTGTATATTTTTCTTCTCTTGTCTTTCTCTTGTCTTTCTCTTCTCTTGTCTTCTCTCTCTGTCTTTCTCTTGTCTTTCTCTTCCCTTCTCTTCAATCTTCTCTCATTTCTCTCTCCCCCTTCTGTTGTTTCTGTTCTGTCTTCTCTCCCCCTGCCTTAATTTTGTTCATTCTCTTTTCTTCTGTGTGTTTCGGTCTCTGTATCTCTCTCTCTCTCTCTCTCTCTCTCTGTCTC
>WNGS01031598.1:0-14867 GCA_020271785.1 Procambarus virginalis
TATATATATATATATATATATATATAGATATATATATATATATATATATATATATATATATATTACATAACAATCTTTAGAAAAAACCCACCAGTGGGACTCGAACCCAGAAAGCACAACTATCTTCCAATAGCTGCCATAACTAGTATGCCTTAACCCACTACACCAAGTCAGACCCTTAAAGAGATAGAGACTTCGAAGTATTTACCTCAATATCTCCACCTCATCTTCTCTTGTGGTTCATGCAAGTATGTGCTTATATATATACATACATACATACATATATATATATATATATATATATATATATATATATATATATATATATATATATATATATATATATATATATATAATATATATATATATATATGACAATGTCAGACCACGGAGGAAAAATGAAACAGGAATTTCCTTAAGTACTTTCGTATATTAATACATCTTCAGAAGGAGTGATTTTACAGATCGAGTGCTGGACATAAATAGGCAGGAGAGAAAGGTAAAGTGAGGTGAGGTACAATCGATTAAGTCACCCAAGAGATGGCACGGGCATGAATAACCCGTAAAGGTAATTATAGCATACAATAGTAAATATATACAATGAATTAGTGAGACAAATGTGCTCCAATGATCCTACTTAAATCGCCCTTTATTGATCTATTAAAAATGGATCTAAGTTATATAGACCACTGCTAATGTTCAAATTACTTTCTTTTGTGATCTGTATCAAAGCAGATTCAATTATGTTTCTGTTATAGGTGCTTTTACAATTTGTTATTGAAGAAGCCATCTCCCAATCAATTCGGTGAGCATCTTCTGACAAATGAACAAACAGAGCATTAGACAATTGGCCCTGTCTTACAGAGTATTTATGTTGCGATATTCTACATTTCAAATCTTTAGATGTTTGCCCAACATAGAACTTATTACAGTCTTTACAAGGTATTTTATAAATGACACAATTATCACTACGAGGGCTGTTCCTAACTAATAGCTTACCAACAGTGTTTTCGTAGCTAAACATTACATGTATGTTAAAAAGTTTCAAAGCCTTGGTAATATTCTCAAACCCAAAGAAATATGGTAAACATAACACATTCTTTGGGCGAATTCTTTCACTGCGTATATTATTATAATATGTACGACGTGCTTTGTTACGGCAACCTTCCAAAAAACTCAGTGGGTAACAAAGCTTGAGACCAATCGAATCAATATTCTTAAACTCTTCGTCTAAGAATTCTGGACTTACAACTCGAAGAGCTCTTAGATACATTGAAGAAAAAATTGACTTTTTCACATTGTATCTATGCCCTGAAAAATAATGAACATAAGATAGATTATTCGTAGGTTTTCTGTAAACACTAAACTTTAGTGAAGAATCTTCCCTATGAATAAGAACATCTAAGAAAGGCAAACATTTATCAATTTCAGTCTCCATAGTAAATTTTATAGAGGTGACTTGATCATTAAGTTTGGCTACAAATTCGTCAGTGTTTACATCTGAAGGCCATATACACAAGATATCATCAACGTATCTAAACCATGGAATGATTCCAGGGGTTATTTTTGAAACAAATTTCTTTTCGAAGAATTCCATGTACAAGTTTGAAAGCAATGGCGATAAAGGATTCCCCATTGCCATTCCAAAAGTCTGTAAATAATACTCATTGTTAAAGGTAAATTTACATTCTTTAATGCACAACTTAACGAGATTGACAATAATATCAGCGGAAAGAGGTAAAACATGGCTCATTAGTTCACGAGCGAGATAATCGAGAATATCATCAACCGGTACCTTTGTGAACAAGGAACAAACGTCAAAACTGATTAACTTTACATCAGGAGTGACAAGAACACTATTCAATTTGTTAACTAATTCAAGAGAATTTGTCAAATGAGACGAGGAAATAGTTCCTAACAATGGGGACAAAATTTTGGTAAGCCATTTGGAGAGCTTGTAAGAAATGGATCCCACAGAACTAATGATAGGTCTCATGGGATTGTTAGGTTTGTGCGTCTTAACAAGTCCATAAAGATATGGTAATGAAGGTGATGAGGTAGTAAATTGATTGAGAAGATCTTTATGTTTACTTAACAACTTCCTCAAGCTGCTATTGAAGAACTTGATGATGTCCTCAAGAGGATTTTTCCTGAGCTTAGTGTACGTTGAAGAATCTAGGAGGAGATCATTCATTTTCGAAATATATTCCTCCTTGTTTAAAATAACAATAGTGCTGGATTTATCAGCCTTTGTTATATGAATGGAAGGGTCGGCTCTTAATAACCGGCTCTTAATAAGGGGAAATAACCCCTGGAATCATTCCATGGTTTAGATACGTTGATGATATCTTGTGTATATGGCCTTCAGATGTAAACACTGACGAATTTGTAGCCAAACTTAATGATCAAGTCACCTCTATAAAATTTACTATGGAGACTGAAATTGATAAATGTTTGCCTTTCTTAGATGTTCTTATTCATAGGGAAGATTCTTCACTAAAGTTTAGTGTTTACAGAAAACCTACGAATAATCTATCTTATGTTCATTATTTTTCAGGGCATAGATACAATGTGAAAAAGTCAATTTTTTCTTCAATGTATCTAAGAGCTCTTCGAGTTGTAAGTCCAGAATTCTTAGACGAAGAGTTTAAGAATATTGATTCGATTGGTCTCAAGCTTTGTTACCCACTGAGTTTTTTGGAAGGTTGCCGTAACAAAGCACGTCGTACATATTATAATAATATACGCAGTGAAAGAATTCGCCCAAAGAATGTGTTATGTTTACCATATTTCTTTGGGTTTGAGAATATTACCAAGGCTTTGAAACTTTTTAACATACATGTAATGTTTAGCTACGAAAACACTGTTGGTAAGCTATTAGTTAGGAACAGCCCTCGTAGTGATAATTGTGTCATTTATAAAATACCTTGTAAAGACTGTAATAAGTTCTATGTTGGGCAAACATCTAAAGATTTGAAATGTAGAATATCGCAACATAAATACTCTGTAAGACAGGGCCAATTGTCTAATGCTCTGTTTGTTCATTTGTCAGAAGATGCTCACCGAATTGATTGGGAGATGGCTTCTTCAATAACAAATTGTAAAAGCACCTATAACAGAAACATAATTGAATCTGCTTTGATACAGATCACAAAAGAAAGTAATTTGAACATTAGCAGTGGTCTATATAACTTAGATCCATTTTTAATAGATCAATTAAAGGGCGATTTAAGTAGGATCATTGGAGCACATTTGTCTCACTAATTCATTGTATATATTTACTATTGTATGCTATAATTACCTTTACGGGTTATTCATGCCCGTGCCATCTCTTGGGTGACTTAATCGATTGTACCTCACCTCACTTTACCTTTCTCTCCTGCCTATTTATGTCCAGCACTCGATCTGTAAAATCACTCCTTCTGAAGATGTATTAATATACGAAAGTACTTAAGGAAATTCTGTTCATTTTTCCTCCGTGGTCTGACATTGTCATATATATATATATATATATATATATATATATAATATATATATATATATATATAGATATATATTATATAATATATATATATATATTATATATATATATATGTATGTATGTATGTATATATATAAGCACATACTTGCATGAACCACAAGAGAAGATGAGGTGGAGATATGAGGTAAATACTTCGAAGTCTCTATCTCTTTTAAGGGTCTGACTTGGTGTAGTGGGTTAAGGCATACTAGTTATGGCAGCTATTGGAAGATAGTTGTGCTTTCTGGGTTCGAGTCCCACTGGGGGGTTTTGTCTAAAGATTGTTATGTATATATATATATAATATATATATATATATATATATATATATATATATATATATATATATATATACAGCATCTTGGGACCTCTTCTATTTCTTATATACATCAATGATCTGCTAATGTCTCTAACATTTTGAAACCTATTTTGTTTGCTGATGATACTACCTCATCTACTTAACCCCAACCCACATACACTAAATAATGTTGTTAATAATGAACTAAAAAAAGTCTACTTATGGATGTCAACCAACAAACTAACACTTAACATAAAAAAGACCTACTACATCTTATTTGGAAGCAAATCTACAAATGCAATTCAGCTTCAGATAGACAATGTAAACATTAGCAATAAAAATGATGGAAAATTTCTTGGCCTATTCTTAGACAAGAGACTCAACTTCAGTACTCACATACAACACATAACTAAGAAAGTCTCTAAAACAGTTGGTATACTCTCCAAAATCAGATACTATGTACCTAACTCTGCTCTCATCTCTCTATATTATGCACTAATCTATCCCTATCTTAACTATGGTATCTGTGCATGGGGTTCAACCACTGCAAACCATCTCAAGTCCATCATCACCAGCAAAAATCTGCTATCAGAATAATATCAAATTCTGCTTTCAGACAACACTCAGCCCCTTGTTTAACTCCCTAAACATGCTAAATATAATCTCACTCCATAAATTCTCTTGTGTCAACTACATTTACAAAACCCTGTTCTTAAATGCAAATCCTGCTCTGAAACTCTTCCTGGACAGATGTAATAGGACCCATAATCACCACACCAGAAATAAATATCTCTTTGATATCCCCAGAGTTAAACTTAATCTGTGTAAACACTCTATGCAAATAAAGGGACCCAGTTTATGGAACTCACTCCCTATTGAATTGAAAAGCTGTCCAACTTTTACATCATTCAAAATCAATACTAAAAAGTACCTAATTTCATCTTCATAGTTTTCACCTTTTGCCTTAAAATTGCACTGTATCTATGCTACCCAATCTCCCAACCTTATGTTTCCCAATTTGAACATCTTCACCATTGTGATCATTGCTGTCTTCTTATATGTGCTGCCAATCTGCTGTATGGTGTTTATTAATCGTTTATCTGTATCTATTGTACCCAGTCTCCCAATCTTTATGTACCCAATCTGAAAATCTTTACCATAGTGATCATTGCTGTATTATATGTGCTGTCAATCTGCTGTATGGTGTCTATTAATCTTTTAAATTACCAATCAAGCTGTCAATGTAATCAATCAGAGCTTTAATATAACTGTGCTTTAATATACTTACAAAGCTCTCATCTCATTTTTCTCTTGCAATGTATTTGTTATCATTTAGCAATTCTGATAGAACTTACCTACTTAAAAATTATCTGTTAGATTAAGGACTTGCCGAAACGCTGCGCGTACTAGTGGCACAAGATTGTAATACTGTCCTATTCAATGTATTCTCACAAACCCAAGGCACCTTCTTGTATATAAATAAATAAATAAATAAAATATATTATATATATATATTATATATATATTATATATATAATATATATATATATATATATATATATATATATATATAATCACTGAAAACTCACACCCCAGAAGTGACTCGAACCCATACTGCCAGGAGCATTCTGCAATCTGGCGTACAGGACACCTTAACCACTCGACCAACACGACCGGACAAAAGAGGATGATAGCCGAGGCTATTTCCATCTCCCCGCCGGCACTCTGTTGGTAATCTTAGGCATGGTATTTTATAAAATCACCTCATTCTTTGGGGCACATGTGAGGAACACAACACACGGGAGTTCCTCACATGTGCCCCAAAGAATGAGGTGATTGATAAAATATCAGCCCAAGATTACCAACCGAGTGCCGGCGGGGGGATGGAAATAACCTCGATACCATCCTCTTTTGTCCGTTCGTGTTGGTCGAGTGGTTAAGGTGTTCTGTATGCCAGATTGCAGAGTGCTCCTGGCAGTATGGGTTCGAGTCACTTCTGGGGTGTGAGTCTTCAGTGGCATATATGCCTGGAGACTTTTCAGGCTTGTTCACATTGTGTTCCTCACGTGTGCCCCAAAGAATGAGGTGATTTGATAAAATACCATGCCCAAGATTATCAACCGAGTGCCAGCGGGTGATGGAAATAGCCTCGGCTACCATCCTCTTTTGTCCGGTCGTGTTGGTCGAGGGGTTAAGGTGTCCTGTACGCCAGATTGCAGAGTGCTCTGGCAGTATGGTTCGAGTCACTTCTGGGGTGTGAGTTTTCAGTGGCATATATGCTGGAGGACCGTCAGGCTTGTTCTCATTTGTGTTCCTCACGTGTGCCCCAAAGTGATTTGATAAAATACCATGCCCAAGATTACCAACCGAATGCCGGCGGGTGGATGGAAATAGCCTCAGCTACCATCCTCTTTTGTCGGTCGTGTTGGTCGAGTGGTTAAGGTGTCCTGTACGCCAGATTGCAGAGTGCTCCTGGCAGTATGGGTTCGAGTCACTTCTGGGGTGTGAGTTTTTAGTGGCATATATGCTGGAGACCGTTCACGCTTGTTCGCATATATATATATATATATATATATATATATATATATATATATATATATATATATATATATATGAGTTTTCAGTTGTATCTAGTCCTGGGGACCATTCAGGCTTGTTTGCATATATATATATATATATATATATATAATATATATATTATATATTCTATATATATATATATATATTTATATATATAATATGCAAACAAGCCTGGAATGGTCCCAGGACTAGATACAACTGAAAACTCATATATATTATATATATAAATATATATATATATATATATATATATATATATATATATATGCGAACAAGCGTGAACGGTCTCCAGGCATATATGCCACTAAAAACTCACACCCCAGAAGTGACTCGAACCATACTGCCAGGAGCACTCTGCAATCTGGGTACAGGGACACTTAACCACGCGACCAACACGACCGGACAAAGAGGATGGTAGCTGAGGCTATTTCCATCCACCCGCCGGCATTCGGTTGGTAATCTTGGGCATGGTATTTTATCAAATCACTTTGGGGCACACGTGAGGAACACAAATGAGAACAAAGCCTGAACGGTCTCCAGGCATATATGCCACTGAAAACTCACACCCCAGAAGTGACTCAACCCATACTGCCAGGAGCACTCTGCAATCTGGCGTACAGGACACCTTAACCCTCGACCAACCGACACCGGACAAAAGAGGATGGTAGCCGAGGCTATTTCCATCCACCGCTGGCACTCGGTGATAATCTTGGGCATGGTATTTATCAATCACCTCATTCTTTGGGGCACACGTGAGGAACACAAATGTGAACAAGCCTGAAAAGTCTCCAGGCAATATGCACTGAAGACTCACACCCCAGAAGTGACTCGAACCATACTGCCAGGAGCACTCTGCAATCTGGCATACAGAACACCTTAACCACTCGACCAACACGAACGGACAAAAGAGGATGTAGTCGAGGTTATTTCCATCCCCGCCGGCACCGGTTGGTAATCTTGGCATGATATTTTATCAAATCACCTCATTCTGGGGCACATGTGAGGAACCCGTGTGTTGTGTTCTACACATGTGCCCCAAAGAATGAGGTGATTGTATAAAATACCATGCCTAAGATTACCAACAGAGTGCCGGCGGGGAGATGGAAAATAGCCTCGGCTATCATACTCTTTTGTCCGGTGTTGGGGTCGAGTGGTTAAGGTGTCCTGTACGCCAGATTGCAGAATGCTCCTGGCAGTATGGGTTCGAGTCACTTCTGGGGGTGGAGTTTTCAGTGATTATATATATATATATATATATATATATATATATATTATATATATATATATATAATATATATATAATATATATATTTATTTATTTATTTTTATTTATATACAAGAAGGTGCATTGGTTTGTGAGAATACATTGGAATAGGACAGTATTACAATCTTGTAAAGCCACTAGTACGCGCAGCGTTTCGGCAAGTCCTTAATATAACAGATAATTTTTAAGTAGGTAAGTTCTCTCGAATGCTAAATGATAACAAATACATTGCAGAGAAAAAATGAGATGAGAGCTTTGTAAGTATATTAAAGCACAGTTATATTAAAGCTCTGATTGATTACATTGACAGCTTGATTGGTAATTTAAAAGATTAATAGACACCATACAGCAGATTGACAGCACATATAAGACAGCAATGATCACTATGTAAAGATTTTCAGATTGGGTACATAAAGATTGGGAGACTGGTAGCAATAGATACAGATAAACAAGATTAATAAACACCATACAGCAGATTGGCAGCACATATAAGAGACAGCAATGATCACAATGGTGAAGATGTTCAAATGGGAAACATAAAGGTTGGGAGATTGGGTAGCAATAGATACAGTGCAATTTTAAGGCAAAAAGGGGAAAAAACTATGAAGATGAATTAGGTACTTTTAGTATTGATTTTGAATGATGTAAAAGTTGGACAGCTTTTCAATTCAAAGGGAGTGAGTTCCATAAACTGGGTCCCTTTATTGCTAGAGTGTTTACACAGATTAAGTTTAACTCTGGGGATATCAAGAGATATTTATTTCTCTGGTGTGGTGATTATGGGTCCTATTACATCGGTCCAGGAGAGTTTCAGAGCAGGATTTGCATTTAAGAACCAGGGTTTTGTAAATGTAGTTGACACAAGAGAATTTATGGAGTGAGATTATATTTAGCATGTTTAGGGAGTGTAACAAGGGGGCTGAGTGTGTCTGAAAGCAGAATTTGATATATTCTGATAGCAGTTTTGCTGGGTGATGAGGACTTGAGATGGTTTGCAGTGGGTTGAACCCCATGCACAGATACCATAGTTAAGATAGGGATAGATTAGTGCATATATAGAGAGATGAGAGCAGGTTAGGTACATAGTATCTGATTTTGGAGAGTATACCAACTGTTTAGAGAGACTTTCTTAGATGTGTTGTATGTGAGTACTGAAGTTGAGTCTCTTGTCTACGAATAGGCCAAGAAATTTCCATCATTTTTATTGCTAATGTTTACATTGTCTATCTGAAGCTGAATTGCATTTGTAGATTTGCTTCCAAATAAGATGTAGTAGGTCTTTTTATGTTAAGTGTTAGTTTGTGGTTGACATCCATAAGTAGACTTTTTTTAGTTCATTTTAACAACATTATTTAGTGTATGTGGGTTGGGGTTAAAGTAGATGAGGTAGTATCATCAGCAAAACAAATGTTTCAAAATGTTAGAGACATTAGGCAGATCATTGATGTATATAAGAAAGAGAAGAGGTCCCAAGATGCTGTATATTAATATAATATATATATATATATATAATATATATATATATATTATATATATATATATATACATAACAATCTTTAGACAAAAACCCACCAGTGGGACTCGAACCAGAAAGAACAACTATCTTCCAATAGCTGCCATAACTAGTATGCCTTAAACCACTACACCAAGTCAGACCCTTAAAAGAGATAGAGATTCGAAGTATTGACCTCAATATCTCCACCTCATCTTCTCTTGTGTTCATGCAAGTATGTGCTTATTATATATACAACATACATACATATATATATATATATATATATATATATATATATATATATATATAATATATATTATATATATATATTATATATATATATATAATCTATATATATATATATATATGACAATGTCGACCACGGAGGAACAATGAACAGGAATCCTTAAGTACTTTCGTATATTAATACATCTTCAGAAGGAGTGATTTACAGATCGAGAGGCTGGACATAAATAGGAGGAGAGAAAGGTAAAGTGAGGTGAGGTAGCAATCGATTAAGTCACCCAAGAGATGGCACGGGCATGAATAACCCGTAAAGGTAATTATAGATACAATAGTAAATATATACAATGAATTAGTGAGACAAATGTGCTCCAATGATCCTACTTAAATCGCCCTTTAGTTGATCTATTAAAATGGATCTAAGTTATATAGACCACTGCTAATGTTCAAATTACTTTCTTTTGTGATCTGTATCAAAGCAGAGATTCAATTATGTTCTGTTATAGGTGCTTTTACAATTTGTTATTGAAGAAGCCATCTCCCAATCAATTCGGTGAGATCTTCTGACAAATGAACAAACAGAGCATTAGACAATTGGCCCTGTCTTACAGAGTATTATGTTGCGATATTCTACATTTCAATCTTTAGATGTTTGCCCACATAGAACTTATTACAGTCTTTACAAGGTATTTTATAAATGACACAATTATCACTACGAGGGCTGTTCCTAACTAATAGCTTACCAACAGTGTTTTCGTAGCTAAACATTACATGTATGTTAAAAAGTTTCAAAGCCTTGTAATATTCTCAAACCCAAAGAAATATGGTAAAACATAAACATTCTTTGGGGCGATTCTTTCACTGCGTATATTATTATAATATGTACGACGTGCTTTGTTACGGCAACCTTCCAAAAAACCAAGTCACTATAGAACATAAGCAATGGTACCCACTGAAATTGAATATGGTATTTACAGAATTAGCGAACTTTTGTGCTCTAAAGAAAGAACGCCAATTCCCTACCTTTTGGTAAATACCATCAGTCTGACCGACGAGTAGGGGTGCGAGTGTCAACTGGTGACGAGAACTATCGGCGAGGTCCCAATTCGCCAATAATAGTTCGTGCTAGAGGATCTAAAGCCCTCTTTTTCCTCCTAGAGTCGGATTGCAGGACTTGGGTGCTATTGACCCGGAGACAGACCACAGTACCAGGGTACCTATGTGATAATCTGTCAAAAGTGAGAAATATTGGGGGACAAAGATGTTAAACACGGAGGATAACACGGAAGGGGGAGACGACCAATTAAGAGTATGACTGCGGCCTACAGTCACCACGTAATCCAAAGTTGTCTCACTCTCACCATATGCTATTCCCGTAATGTACAATATACACAGCACCATATAAAATAAAGAATGATTAATGTGAATAATGGAAGCAAGGGAAATAAGAGCCAAGTGTGCTTACCACAATTACCAATACCTGAGTGAAGCTCCGTGGACAGACCCCATTTAATATGTGACGGTAACGAGTTGGAAATGGTGGTCGGCAGTCTTCCAACTAGCAGGTGTCAGTGCTGGGCCACATATAATATAAAAAAAAAGAAAAGGAAAAAAAAAGAGAGAAAAAAAGAATGACTGCGTGATTGGTAATCTGTGGTAAGGTGGAATACGAAAGACAATAATAAAATTGGATTTTAATAACAATAAAAAAAACACAATTGAAACAAATGCAAAATCTTGGCTTACTGGTAAAAATAATAAACAATATAAACATGAAAATAGATTACGTTAATGGGGAGGAGAATTGACATACAAAAGTAAGTAAAATATGAATGCTGGAATATATGCACTAACTATAACCTCTATTTGACCACACAAGGTGAGTCACTTAGGAGTTCACAGCTTGCGAGCACACAATATTCTGGCTGGCAGAAACGCAAGGGACTCCAACAATAACTGGTGAGGTCTTGTGATTGGCGGGGAGCCGGAGTGGAGTGTTGGTTGGCGGCCAATGAGGAAGCTGGATGGTCGCAAGTCGCTAGTTAGGCAGTGGAGGGTTCGGCGCGTCGACCAGGTGCTGGAGTGGGGGGAGGAGGGAGTTGCTGGTACGTGTGGCTATCATATACGTTTAGCCACTACAAAACGTATCTTGTATATTGATGAGGACAGGAGTGATTCGCAGAAATAGCAGGCTAAATCTCTGATAAGAGATTATCGTCACAATATATATATATATATTATATATATATATATATATATATATATATATATATATATATATATATTATATATATAATATTATATATATATATATATATAAACAGTGGCCAGGCTTGGGTTGAGAGGACGTGCGCGCCTCCTCTCCCCGAGGGCTTAAGTCCCTCGTCCCCAGCCTTGTGCTGTGATCGCCGGGGCGGTATCGTCACAATACTACTGTGCTGCTGAGGTTCCGACACTATTGCATAAGTCACTAGTATCAGAGGAACCCTAGAGTGAACTAGTGAGTGGCGCCTGAGGCATGGAGGCAGGCCAGCCTGCTCCCACCGCTCCCCTAGGGGAAGCCTACCAAACATTAGTGTTTGATGCATTGCTGGTGTTAATAACACAGCATCACCTGTACAGTGTACCTGGGACTCACTGTAAGACTCTCTAACAAGAACCACAGGGCATCAACAGCTTCAGGCAAGGAGAGTGGTGGGACCGTAACCTGACCCCCCACGGACCACTGACTCTTGCGGTTCGAGCACTGACCCAACGGTCTGCCCTATTCCTTCCCTGGCGGGAGGTTGACAGCCGCCAACACTTCAATGATGCCAGCTTTGTACACAGCAACTGTACATTCCTAGTTATAAGAACTATCTTCCCCACTTTCTCCTATTCTTCTCATTTCGCCATTTCAACAGGTCAAGTGGAACGGTCCAGTGGCCCATGCGGTTACCTGTAAAATCTGGGGGGCCACTTGACTTGGGCATCTGTTCACCCTCGTAGCAGGGTTAGGCTGTCTTAGGGGACATTCTGTCCACATAGGAGAATAAGTCGCTGAGGGCTACCCTCTACGAGTCCCAACCAACCAAGTGTTTATCCAAGTCGTCTGAGCACTCTCAAACCCACTGAGAGTGCTCTTCCCCTCAGAGCAGGTTTATGACTGTTAGCGCTGATGACTGGTAAGGCATGCTGCCTGCTCTGCCATTTGTCGTGTTAATCATCATCATATGATTATCAATGGAAACCAGGTATCGGAAGAGGTTAGAGCAACAATTACCGCCGCCTGAAGAAGCAGGTATGGAGGAGGTAGCTGCTGGACCCTCAGGGCTCTCCCCTACCGTGACCAGTGACACTGTCACCCCACCACCCAGTGATGGGTTTGTGGAGGTGGTAAGTAAGAGCCAGAGAAGGAAACAAGGGAAAAAGAAGCCTGGTGAACAACAGGGTGGAAGGCGTCCCATAGCACCAAGGAGCCAGTACATACGTCTGACCTTCCCTAAAGGCACGAGTGTGGCGGACAGGATTGTATGGAGTAAGAAACTGAGCGCGGTGTACCCACCTGGCTCTGCAGGCGTGGTACGTCCACATGTCAACTCCCCATATGTGTATGTTTCAAGAGAGAAGCAGGAGGTTGGAGGCTCTTCTACAAGGGGAAATAGGTGATGTAAAGCTCTCCCCTCTAGATAATCCAACACGGAACAAGAAGATGGATGAATACCTAGTCTACAGGTACAGTCACGGGTATCCACTAGAGTGGGCCTATGAATTAGACGGGGTACACAGAGCACGAAGATTGACCAAGAATGGTAAGCCTACTGATCAAATAGTCATAGTCTGGAAAAAGCCTGATCCGCCACCTGACCAGTATTGGTTTGGTGGGTTGTATGCGCGCCCCAGCACGTTCAGGGGTGGGAGCCGAACCCTGTGGAGTGTTACGAGTGCTGTGGCAGTGGCCACATAGCTAAGCACTGCCGGTGCCCACACCCAAGTGTGCTTCTGTTCCGGTCCTCATGCACTGAAGGACTGTCAGTATAGAAGACCAGAGACCAAAGAAAGCAGGAACAGGAGCAACAGAACACTGCAACAGAAGCAGGGCAACAACCTGAAACTGTGGCTCCGTCTAAACCGCCGCTGAAGTGTTTCAGATGTGGTACGGAAGGAGTCACCATCTGGCACTCAGACTGTACCAAACGGCCAGCCTTCCTTGGCACAAGGAGGCAAGTGCCCGAGACACAAGTGCCTACTGATGCCGGCTCTAGTACTGTTGACCCATCCCATAGTGGTGACAGTACCAGCAACGCCCCTGACAACACACAACAGCCTGAAACAACAGTTAAAGGACAGTTGGCAACCTTGCAAGCACAGGTAGCAGAACTGACTGAAATTATACAGAGGCTATGTCAAGCTCCTCCACAAGAGATACAGCAGCCTCCACACTGCTGTGTCACAGCCGTGGCCCGCGCTGGTAAAGGTTCCTGTGGTGGTGGTGACGGCGGCGGCGGCGGCGGCAGCGGCGGCGCAGCAGCAGCGGCGGCAGCGGCGGCGGCAGCGGCGACAGCAGAGACAGCAGAGATGAGACCGACAACGGAGGCGGTGGCAGCGACGCCGTCAGTCAACTCAAGGATGACAGCAGTGTTAGTGACACAGAAACATTAACTGGAAGAGGAAGTCGACCTGCATCAGCATATTTAAAATGATTCATGACCTTAACGAACGCGCTCAAGCCAAGTACGAGAATGAAAATGATAATATCTGAGTGACAGTAATTATGCCATACGACTTACAGAGAACATTCACTCACGGACCATCCCGAGTAGCTCAGTGATCAAGAAACTGATGACATCACCAGATGTTCCTGACGACACCAAACGCCAGGTTGGTGCGGCTCTTTACGTCGTAGAGTCACTTATGGACACATTGTGGCAATGGGACAAGGACAACAGTGGGACCACCAGTCCAGGGAGGAACAACACCAAGACGATGGCTGCTGTGACACAAGGACCATTAAGTTTCTAAGTTGGAACATTCGTAGCATCAACAAAAGACTGAATGATCTAATTGCACATGTTACCAGTAACAACATAGATATAATTGCTTTACAGGAACCCTACACGTCCAATATGATAAACAAAAACCCACCAAAGATCAGAGGGTATGCATCCTATATAACAGTAACGCCACAGGCCTACTAACATACATCAGAAGTGATTTACCACACATCTTGTGAGCAATCACACAATGTACACACACAGTACCATCACTTTCATGTACAAACTACAGCAGGCCACTTCTCATTCCTCAACGTATATGCCAGAAGCCAGAATCAATGTACATTGCTCCCAGATCTAGACAATCATGGGACAAATACATGGGAGATTTTAATGCTAGACATATTACGCTGGGAGACAGTACTAACAACGATAATGGATGCAAATTTATCAAATATGTTTATGACAACAGATTAACCGTGTATACTACGGAT
>WNGS01031620.1:0-18755 GCA_020271785.1 Procambarus virginalis
TATATATATATATATATATTATATATATATATATATCTATATATTATATATATATATTATATATTAGGGGTACCACCTCTGGTGCAATTGTAGGACCCACATCCTCGAAGAAGAAAACAAAGAGCATTCAGAGAAGATCTTGTGGATTCTCACCGAATACTAATTCTTTTCTCTCCTACCACCCCTATTATTTTTTGTATGTTTTGTTTTATTTTATTGCAATGCTACAGTTACAGAGAACACACACACACACACAAATATATACAATTAAACATCAGCGTTCGAAGACCTCGTCCAGCTCTCGGAGGTTGGTGCGTACCCAGGATACAGCACGCATTTCCCCTCTGCACCGCGACACTGAGGCGCTGGAACAGGAACTGACTGCTCGTGGGTCTCCAGTTTTCCCAATGAGTTCCTCACCAACCTCCTTTAAAACTTGAGTGCACATTTACCCCAGGCGCCCAGAGTCTCTGAGCCTATCGGCACGAACTTGTAACAACGTTCTAGGTCTCTGTACTTGTGGATTTTCTGGGTCTCCCTGAGGTGGCTGCCCCACCTCCTCCGCTGAGCTGTAACGTAATAGGCATCACCAATGTAGATGCACAGGTGTAATCCCACACGACCTGTTTACCTTCCCTCCCTTACTGTTTTTGTAAATAGGAGCCGCCTCGTATGGGCCAATAGGCCTTCTGCAGCTGCCTTTGTTCTTATGTTCTTTGTTGTCTCTTCCCTCCATGGCTGCAGGGTGACTCCATCTGGGCGTTTTTGGCTGTTTGTCAGGTCTGCACAACTGGGGTTCCCTTTGTGCTGGACACCCAGCTGTAGCCAAACTTCTCTTGATGATGTCATTGACTGCCTCGTGTCTGGCAATCTTTCCCTGTGTCTTACGACAGATGAGACCATGGCTGCCGTATTGGTCTGCCCGTGCCTGGCCGCAAATACACCGGTGCTCGGTGGAGATAGGGGCGGCAAGGCGCAGAGCAACACCAATACTTAGGGCCCGATGATCCAGGCGGGTGCCCAAGGCGGAATTAGGGACTGCCAACAGGAAGTCCCCAGCATGGGGGCTTGCACAGCTAGGAGACGCGCTCTGTCCTTCTGAAGCTACGTCCAGCAATGATTTGGCGATGTTCTCCACTATGGGGCTATCCATTTGGCCTGTTTACCCGTCGTTTGGACAAGTTGGTCGGGTGTGTGAATTGGCGAGTGTGTCCCACCGACCAGCTCTTTCCACAATTTGGGATCACGAATCCAATGGAGTTCCTTAGGTATTCTGGTAGTATTTCCTTCACTATTCACTTGTAGCACTGGTCGAGGATAAGAATGCCGGCAATGCTAACTGTGTCGCCTTGCGAATACTATAACCCCGAGTCTATATATATATATATATATATATATATATATATATATATATATATATATTATAGGTGTATATTGGCAGCAGGTTTTTCTTTCTTTTAAATTGAAGATGGCCATCTTCAATCCGGTGCCCCTCGGAACCACATGAGACAAGCCCATGACATCACCCTGACACGAGAATGTTGAACAAAAATACATGCATAATAGACAAAACACAAGATGCCAGAAGATTACAAATTCTTGAAGCAATCCACATAAGAATAGAACACCTACCATGAACACCCAAATCACGGAACTATTTACCCTACCCACAATGAGAGTAAGGACAAGACCAGAACATAACGATGCCAACACAGAAGACAATGTTCAACATAACAGGCCAATTACACTGGATTAATCTTTGTATGTAGATACCAGCTGCCTCGTATGGGCCAACAGGCCTTCTGCGGTTACCTACATTCTTATGTTCATATGTGTGACCCCACTTATATCCCCTTTGTATCCCCTTTTGTTTTCACATTTATTATCTTATCACCTGACCCAGTGCGGGTATAAAATCAAATCACATTGTAAAATTCATTTACTTGAGAATGAACCATGGAGGTTCGAAACGTTGTGCATATTGTATAAATAAGTGTAATACATTCTATACTAACTTACCTCTTTTCTTCACCCGGAAATTACGAAAATGAGTTTTGGAGAACTCCTATTTCAGCTAAGCCCTGATGCTAAGAAAATAGTTAGAGGGATAGAAGCCCTAAATCAGAAGTTAGTAAATACAGAATATGCGGTCATATTTAATGAGACATATATATATATATATATATATATATATATATATATATATATATATATATATATATATATATATATTTACATCAGGAGCAATCTTAAGTTAGGAAAAATTATTTTAGACAAATACCATATTTTAGGATAAAATATTTTAAAAACATATTTTTAGGAAAAAATTACTTAAGGAAAAAATTATTTTAGGAAAATTTAGTTTAGAAAATATTTATATTTTTGTTATTATTTCACAAAAAAATATATAATAGGAAAAAACTATTTAAAGAAATATCTATTTAAGAAAAAATATATATTTTTAGCAAAATTCCATCCCATCCTACGTTCTCAGGCGCTGGTGTCCGCGGTCAGGAATGGGGACAAAGATGGAGTAGAGACAGCCATCCACTCCGGAGGGGACATCCACACCACCTGTCCCAGGGACGATCCGGATGTCCCCGGGGGCTCCCTGTTGACTCTCGCGGCCTATCGGGGTTGCGCTGGCGTGGTGCCCGTTCTCCTCAGCGCTGGTCACCACGTGGACAGCAAGGGAGCCTTCCCTTACACGCCGCTCCAGGTAGCAGTGCACTGCGGCCATCACCAGATCGTCACCACTCTCCTCGACGCCCACGCTGATGTCAACGCCAAAGACAAGCATGGTGAGTATCTCATATAGATCAACATGGTGAGTATCTCATATAGATCAACATGGTGAGTATCTCATATAGATCAACATGGTGAGTATCTCATATAGATCAACATGGTGAGTATCTCATATAGATCAACATGGTGAGTATCTCATATAGATCAACATGGTGAGTATCTCATATAGATCAACATGGTGAGTATCTCATATAGATCAACATGGTGAGTATCCCACATGTCAAAAGATCACCCAAACCAAGGAACTTTACCAGCAACAACATATTCAAGTCATTACAACACTGGCTGGACTAAACAGCATAAATTCAACCCTAGTCCTATAAACTCGACTCAGAGTCGAAAATCCTGGGTTCGATCCCCTGGATGTGACAAATGCCCGGGCACGTTTCCTCTCATTTGATGCCCCCTGTTAGCGTAGCAGTTGAATTGGTACCTGGGAGTGAGAGAGCTGTTGTGGATTGCATTCTGTGGCAGGTCAGTTGTTGACCTTGGGGAGATCTCAGTAGGCCTAAGTACCAGCTTCCTGTCCCCGACAACGGAAATTATTATTAAAAATATTATAACTATTATGATCAGTGATAGGCCGTTGGTAGTCATTTTATAATTGTAATGGCTGATTCTCTCCCTCCATCCCCATCTTCAACCCCCCCCCCCCTCGCCCATTTGTCAAGGGCCAAGAGGTTGACCTGAAGGTGGTCTTGCTAGCTGGTCCTCGTGGTGCCTATGCTCCCCTACTCAATTCTCCCCACTCTCAATTCCCACTCCATTCACCTCCTAATTTCCTCTTTTCCCCTCTCACCAGTTCCTCCCCCGTACCAGGGGAGTCAAATGTCCCTACATTTTATCTGGGAGGATACAGGCTTGAACATAATTTATCAGTTTCCATAAACATTGCTCCGATGGGCCCCAGGCTCGGGTGGTCCACTATAGTGGCACCTTGTCCCTTTCGCATTGCTTGGAGAGCTGACTCAATCTTCGAGAATTGCATGTATCCTTCCACGGCAGATCATGGAAGGTGATTGGCGGTAGATAAGTGCCAAGTCCTTATTGGCCCTGGAGAGCCAGACCTCAGGCCTAGTTTTAAATGGTTGGCCGGAGCCAAAAATAGAGGGTGGAGCCTTGGGGCTGTATTAGATTGTGGGAGGAGCAAATCCTTTCTACCGGTAGCTGGTGAAACAAAATTTGAGCAGTGTGTTCTGGGAGTGTGTGGGGAACAGGAACTCGGTCCCACATCAAAGGGACTGAGGGCAGCTATCGACATCATGGCCTCAGTGCGGTTTAAGGTATTGTGCACTTGAGTATTCATGTCCTCGGTAGATATCTATTTTGCCTCTTAGGGATATAAAGTAGGGTATATGTTCATTTGATTTCAATATATGTTTAAATTAAATAAAGGGATAAATTGGTTTTGTTATTTAGTTGTCCCTTTTGTTATTAAAGTTTTGCAGTTCTATTGCAGTATATATGTATATATGTGTGGTATTTGGAAACCCCCATGTTCTCCTCCATTTAATGGATATTAAAGTTGCCCTTGGACTTAAATATGCAAAGTAATTGAACAAACTAATTCTCAAGATTTATTACTGAAGTTCCTATTGCCCGGAAGTTCCATGATTACTGATTCCTTGCCTTCCTGGGGGATCGGTGATAGACACATTCAGGAATGGTTGATCGGGAAGGTGGTGGCAATGTCTAATGAGTTGTTAATTATTAGTTGTAAATTAATACCCCTATTCTTGTTATGTCCTTCTCATGTAATATTCAGCTTATATTCGTGGCAGTTCAGTGAGGGGGTTCATACGAACTGTTACAGTATTAAGGTGGGGCATTGAGTGAAGAAGAAGGAAAGATTCATGACTCCCTCTCCACTCTCTCCGGAATTTAGAAATTCGTGTGTAAAGTATTTAAAGGACAAATTTCTTATCCTGAAAATCCTGCCGTTCTATAACCAATTAACACTAAAAACAACATTTTTAATCCAACAATATCTTAACCCAGGTAGTCATTTGTATAATGAATGTGTTCTATCTTATATAAATGGTCAGTTATAAATGCATAATAATTATTGAATAAAACAGTACTTTGAGTATATGCACATATCGGCTCCAAGACTTCATTCACAAATGGTGATACTTCCAGTCCGATGAGTCCATTCGGGTCATGCTTCTTCCTGGGTCGATGTACCTGATTGGCTACAGGCTGAGCCGTTCTCTCACTCTTGATATCATATTCCATTTCCAGCTTTTTCTTTCATGTCCCAGATATCCTGTTCTCACATCCCAGCTCTTAGTCTGTCCTCACATCCCAGCTCTTAGTCTATCCTCATATTCCTCATCTCTGTCCTCGTATCCCTTCAAAGTATCACTTGTTCATACTAGCTAAGCGTTTATTCTTAATACTTTCCACATCTACACTTCAGGGGTGACCTCGCTGCACCTGGCTGCCAGGCGTGCACGTACGTCCTGTGCGAGAGCTTTGATCAACGCAGGAGCAGACTTGGATGCTCAGGATAGCGCTCTGCGCACCCCTCTACATGTCTCTGTCTTGAGTTATTCTACCGATAACACCGAGGTTATGAAACTGTTATTGGACGCAGGCTGCAACTACCGAGCACTCAATAACACTGCCTTCACGGCATGCCCTGGCACCGTTGTCCAGAAATGAAACAACTGTATACAGGACTTGCAATGTAAAACCGTACTTGAACCCATTAGGAAGACGAAGAAAATTGTGTGTACATGCATTGCCAGTAGGAAACCATACAGCCGATGGCCGGGCGGGGGGCTGGCAACACACGCACACATGTTTCTCCTGCGCAAAAGAGTGGTCGACCAGACCACGAAGACAGAACAATACTCCCAAACGTATATTACAAGGATTATGGTAAAGTTTAGTACATAGATTGATGAAGAGCATTATTCTTGTGCCCTGCAATGCATCCTTCTTTTCGCCACAATTGTGCAGAACGGCCCGCATAGATAATCGCACAGCATGAAAGTGGCAGAGATATGGTAGACATAAACAATTACAGACATGTTTATGTCACGTTGCAAAAGTTAGTACATATAATTGATATAATTAATAATTTGTTTTTAGCTCATATATATTCCATAGGATGGGCAAAAAGATAGTATCACGACTGATTGGTCGTAATAACTATTGCATGCAGGTAGGGGATTCGATCCACTGACGGTCCGAGTGGTTGCCACCTGTCCTTCATCAACCGTCCTGCGAAATCCACTTCCTTGTCCTTAATGTCAATAATAAAGTCAGACTGGTTTCCAGCCTGTCGAAACAAGAGCCTCCTCCTCCCTTAAGATGCATCCATCATGATGTATGGTAAAAAATGAACAAAGATGGCCGGGAGTCAAGGTCTTACCCAGTATCAGACAATGAACAACCATGTATTTTCAGAGAAGATTAGGATGGATAGGCGAACATGAAGGTGAGTGGAAGAGCGGGTAAGTCATTTGGGTACAGGACGGAAACTTTGTATTAATTAAAAGAAAAATATCATCGCCCAGAACCGATTGATGGACTTATCATGACAGTGAGGGTCGGAAACAGCATTGCCGGCTGTGCAGAGGAGCCAATTGGAAAAACACCTAAGGTGGTCGTAGTACCCTGACGACACGTGGTGCGTCCTTTCACATGTCGTGACCGATCGTGATGGGCAACTCCAGCGACCTGGCAGGGGAACGTGTGCAGCGGATGGCACAATAGAAAACCACAAAAAGGACTGGAACAAGCACCATCATGGAGGCTAAGCACCTTCAGGTTTGTAATGTTGCTCTTCGGTATAACAAATAGTTAATTGTGCCACTTACACACCAATATAAACTGGTCATAAACTTTATGAAATGGGAATAAAATGTTATGTCAGACGTGATTAGTTTTGAGACCCTGACTGCATACTGTTTATGAAACCTATGCTAATCTTGCTAGCACATAGGCAGTATGCGGGGGTCGTTCACGATGTATGACGTGCATAGTCCGTTGAAAAAAAAAAAAATGGAAAACCTAGAGACAAGCATCATGAAATCAAATACTTGGAGAAGCTTTAAAAAAGGTCTGAACCAAACGAGCATACTCCAAGGCATCAGACACAGAAAAACGCTAAGGGCCATTATGTATTCATTACAGTGAGTTCCTTCACTGTGAAGAGAAATGCTGCATATACCGGATTTTTTTTGGTTTCAAGTTGATGATGGTGTGAAGGGGGTGGAGTGGGGGAGGAACACGGGTGGTGGGTAACACACGCTTGTGCGTGGTGAGCAAGCACATAATGCAAATTGATGTTAGGTGAGATAATTCATATAGTCATCATATATCGATCTAGTTTGGTGTCCCAATCCTCAGTATCAATACAAAATAGAGTCATCCATTGTCGAGAATCGTCATTTATATTTTTCGGGGGATTTTCTGCACTAGGCCTAAGCCTCCTGCTAAGGCGACACGTTGTATATGGTACTGTTTTCATCGATTTGTTTTAGACGCTGGGTGAGTATTGATTTGTCTCGTGAAACTATACTAGCATGTGTGGCTTTGTTGATGAATATAAATCACGATGTCTGAAACGGGAACAGTGTAAACACTTAAGCCTTGGATGGTGTGTTGTACATTGCGTCTATAGTGATAGCGAGATCTTCCAGCGCGTGTTCGCAATCCACGCTACTAATAAGTAATACTTAAATATGATGAGAGTGAGCATAAAAAAACGCGTTGTTGACGCTGACGTGGCGGAAGCCTCTCGGCTGCTGCGCTCAGAGCAGACCCACTCGCCCGTTGGACTTCTACGCCAGCGCCCTCGTCACTCGCAGTCACCTTTAATAGGCCGAGGATCTGATTACTTCTGGTGCATCCTGGAAGGCAGCCACGCAACACATCTGCAATCTGGGGTGACTACTCCCTCCTACAGCTGGCCTGAGCGATCACAAATTACGTGTAACGTCATCCAAGATCTTACGAGTTCTGCGTCACCCAAGGTAATTTGGACGAGAGATAGTTCACATAATAAATGTAGGGTATTTCCAAAATCAGGTTATTGTTCTAACAGTAAAACTGGCTGTGAATTAATATGTATGTGTAATATAATTTCACCTGTAGATTCACGAAATAAATTTCGGAACTCTCTGGCGTATTTGTTAGGGGAAACTTTAGTTTTAGAGAGTGTAAGGCACATAAATCACCATATCGTAAGGGCATCAATGAACAAATCCACAAAGGCCTTTGTGGATTTGTTCATGTGATGCATAACACTATATTTGGGTGAATTTCTTAAATGTGTAGAGAAGGAAGGCGAAGAGGGTAGAACGGCCTATTGACATAGCTCGGTACCTGGGAGGGTGTAAACTGCCCGTGGTGTTGTGGTCTCGGATAGCTGTGATCCAGTAAGGTTCAGTAGAACTTCTGGTTTCAACTCTTTTGGTAGCTTTGAAATTATAATAAATATATAAGTAAAAAAAAATAATATTCACCAAATACGTGAGTGTCAACCTGGAGGGGGACAACACTGACAATATAATACACAAAAATGATCAGCAGCATTATAAAACAAAAATGCATGCCTACACGACAACGAGAGCGTACGTGTGAAAGCCGCGCAGTGACATCTGCATCTTTAGAGAGTGTATTTGACCACGGGTGAGTGCAGGTCGTGACGAGTCTGGGGTAGCAAAAGGACGAGAACCAACCGTGGGGCGGACCATAACTGGGGGGCCCAATTCAGTGCAGACCTATGACCTCGGGGACCAATCAGCATCTGGGCTCGATACAAATAAAAGCCACTAACAACTGCCCTCCAAATGACAGGCATCCAATTACCTGAAGCGGCGAGATCCAAGTCCTATTCCTAGCTGTCCCAGTCACGGCATCACTCCTCTGAACAGCGCGAACATGCAAACGCCCACAGCCCGCACTGGGAAGAACCGGTAAGGGGAAATAGGGGAAAGGGATCGCGCGGGAGGTTGATTGTCAGGCACAGGTACAAGAGCCTGTCTCATACATCCCCGGGCGAGAATGTTCCTCAGGCAGGGGCGTTCCTTGGCAATGGCTGCCACGCACAACGCACAGACCAAAGGTGGGAGACTAGGTGAGACCTTAAATGGGAATGCCGTGTGGGTGAATGTGACTGGTGTTTGTAACAATAACACTAAACTAAAGAAATCTAGGGTAATCTGAAGAGAACAGAAAATTTTTTCGGAACGGTCTTTTCTTTTCGTGTAGTGGTTGGGATTTTGTTGGGGTTGTCGTTATTTCATGGAAAAAGCCCATTGGGGTTGTACTTACCTTCCTGTCATCATGTATAAAGGAGTGGGAAACAAAATCACCTTAGTTATCTCAGTGAGTCCTTTACTCAAACAAATGTAAATCTACCGAAGGTCAACAAGCTTTCTCAAACCGAGAACATGAAAATGTAAATGGGTCGGAACAATGTCAGGCTGAGCTGCCAAGCCTTGTTCATGTACACTGTTCAGTTTTAATATCATGAGTTACCCATCGGAAATCGGGCTGTAAGTATTTTAATATAAAGTCATAAATAAAATAATAGGTAACTGAATACAACAATAAGACTAGAAATTTGCAAGAAAAAACAAAACTGTAGATGATCAAAAAATTGCGAACTACGTGAAATACTTACAGAGGAATCCTTAATTGTTTCATAGCGTATAAGAGAAATTGAAAGGGGGGGGGAAGGAGAGGCAGAGAAAAAGAAAAGAAAAAAAGGGGGGGGAAAAAGAAAAAAGAAAAAAAAAAAAAAAAGAAAAGAAAGGGAAAAGAAAGAGGAAAAAGGAGGGAAAGGGGGAGGAAAGGGAGAAAGGAAAAGAAAAAAAAAAGGAAGGAAAAAAAAAGGAAAGAAGAGTGAGGGAGGAAGGGGAAAAAAAAAAGGAAGAGGGAAATAGAAAAAAAAAAAAAGGGAAAGGAAAAAGAAAAAGGGAAAAAAAAGTAAAAAAGGGGAAGCTAGGAAGGAAAGAGGGGGGAAGAGGGAAAAAAAAAAAAAGATAAAGAAGATGAAAGAAAAAAGAAAAAAGAGGAGGAAGAAAAAAGAAAAAAAAAGAAAAGGGGGGGAAAAAAAAAAAAAGGAAAAAAAGAAAAAAGGAAGGAGGAAAAAAAAAGAAAATAAAAGGAAAGAAAAAAAGGGAAAAAAAAAAAAAAAAAAAAGAAAAAAAGAAAAGAAATGAAAGAATAAAGAGAAAAAAGAAGGGAAAAAAAAGAAAAAAAAAAAAAAAGGAAAGAAAAAAAGGGGGAAAGGAAGAGAAAAAAAGGAAAAAAGGAAAGAAGGAAAAAAAAAGGGAAAAAAAGGGAAAAAAAGAAATGAAAAACAAGGGTGAAAAAAAAAAGAAGAGAGAAGGGAAAAGAAAAAGAAAAAAAGAAAGAGAAAGAGAAGTAAAGGGGAGAAAAAAGATGAGGAACGGAAAGAAAAAAAAAAAAAAAAGAAGAAGGGAAAAAAAAAAAAACTGATGGAGGAAGGGGGGGGAAAAAAAAAAGAAAAATAAAAGAAAAAAAAAAAAAAAAAAGAGAAAAAAAAAAAAAAAAGAAATAAGAAGAAAGGGAAAAAAAGGAAGGGGAAAAAAGAGAAAAAAAGAAAAAAAAAAAAAAAAAAAAAGAAAAAAAAAAAAAAAAAAAAAAAAAAAATTAAAGAAGAAAAAAGAAAAGAGGAAGAAGGGAAACGAGAAAAGAGAAAAAAGAAAAGGAAGAAAGAAGGAGGGGAGAGAAAGGGTGAAAAAAAAAAGGAAGGAAAAAAAAAAAAAAAAAAAAGAAAGAAAAAAAAAAGGAAAAAAAAAAGAAGGAGGGAAAAAGAAAAGAAAGGAAAAGAAAAAAAAAAAAGGAAACAAGGATGGGTGTGGGGGAAGGAGTGGAAAAAAAAAGGAAGAAAAGGGGGAGTGAGAAGAAAAGAGAATAAAAAAAAAAAAAAAAAAAAAAAAAAAAAAGGGGGGGAAAAGAGAGAAAAAAAAAAGGGAAAGAAACGGGGGGGGGATGAGAAAAAAATGAGAAGGAAAAAAAAAGAAAAAAAGAAAGAAAAAATAGAAGAAAAAAAAAGAAGGGGGGATTTTTCCCTATCTATTTCTTTACCATACTCTGAGACACATTGTAGCTGAATATGCCGTAGATACTTTTGGTGAACAAAATAACACGAAAGAATTAAATTGTGTGCCACGTAATCCGTCCACATTTAGATTGCACAATTTACCGCTGGTGCTATGGTGCGACCGTGCTTGAGTCGGTGCCTACAAACGGGAGCCAAACGGTCGCTACAAACACCATTCGATTTAACAACTTCCTTGCTTAATCTTAATCGGCAATTTCGGATGTGAAATCTTCAAATTTTGTGTGACCATATGAATTGCATACAAAATTAATAGTTATTGTGGCGTCTTCAACTGGAAAATAAAACTTCTATTATTTTGCAAAGGTCGTGGTGTTTACTAGGTTTAAAAATATCCCAAGGTTTCTCCGGGGTATTTTCTCAATAATACGGGGAAGGTTCATAAAAAAATCTATATAAATTGTCTTAAAAATTCATTTGTTATATGTCTACAGTCTGTGTGAATGAGATCTAATTGATTCTTTAAAAATCTGCCATATATTCTTAATATTTTAAGGAAAAGGTTTAATTAAACTGTACGTAGTGTAGGCTTTGTCCTAGGATTATATTCCGAAAAAAATTGAATTTAAGGTAAAAAAGACCTTACATTCGGACTGTGCATTGTGAATGACATTTTAAAACCTTATGACACTAAAAGATTAGCAAAACGAGTAGCATGACGTGATGTTTATGGCTCTACATTGGTAAAATAAATGCTGCAATAGTGTAGAAATCACCAGATTTAGATCTGAGTATGCAATGACAAAAGAAAGTGTAATATTAAAAACCATCCTCCAGATTTCATAATAGTGTAGAAGTGTAAATGTTAGTGCACCGATCTGTTAAGCGGATTAAAAAGAGGTCGGTTACAGCCTAAGGAATATTGAGGTAAAAAAGGTTATAAAAAAAGGTATATGAAATCCATGTTGGGTATACTAACACCACATCATATCACAACACCCAAAAAGCGATTTAAAAACCGATATAAAAGAAGGGGGAAAAAGTACACACACCCTATAACAATATTGCTCAAATTCTAATTATGACACCAGGCAATCAAAACGGGTGTATTCGCAGTAAATAATTGCACGGGCATTATAGCACCGACACGATAATCAACAGCTAGAAGATCTGCTAGTGAGGATAGAGGACAACAAAGCAAGAGAGAGACCAGCATGCACGCGGTGATTAGATTATATGCCGCCTGTTACGTAAAAAGATACTGCAACTCCCACCTTGGGTCCCAGGGAGTCCACCACCTCAGAACTACATAGCCGTCAACAACACCCTAAATCCGTCGCATATTATGTGCTTTCAATGGTGTGCTGCCAGGCGGCGGACTGCTGCAGCTGGGACCTTAGGTGGGACAGTCTTGGAATTACTGTCGGGGGCCTCAGTGTTGACTCGGTGGTTGACGCTACTCCCTCACAGGACTCTACTGCACTCCACGCAGCTGCCTCCCACGGTGGTAATCTGATGGCTGTAGCTCTCCTACTAAGGGTCTTGGGGCAATCGGCCTTAATAGAGACAGATGAGCGGGCCGAAAGACAAACATCCAACTACTTTGCTGGCAATTTTGGCCATAATATACGAACTTACCAACAACTGTAGTGTTCTTGAACTTTGCTATCATGAGCCAGTGAGGTAAAGGCAGGAAGGCAACGCCCTCTGAACATGTAGCAATAACTATTAACTGTATTTATTGTAAGAAATATCCGTCGGTTCACGATGACGAGCGACAACAGACCAAGGGAGAAGATGTGTGGGTAATGAAATTTATCAAAATGGGGGAAAAAAAAAAAATAAGGAGGTAACCCTCTAAGAGATCTATCAGAAAATATCTTAAAATCCTTGGCCTAAAGATAAAGAACGGTTAGACACAATTTGATGAAAAAAGCGAAAGTTAAACGATGTTAGGAAGATATAAGCTAAAATGATCGCCCACGAATGATCTGACCGGAAAGAGAACGAGGTACAAAAAGAACAACTTATGAGACTCATAAGGGGTGCTGTTGCAGACGTAGAGGAGGGAGCTTATCACGTTGGAAGTATACATACGAATGGAACCCGTCTCTAGCACCAGATGAGTATGACTTGAGTGTCGTGCTCTCAAACATACCGGAAATCAAAGTGGAGATTGTCGAGCAATCGGCATATCACGCTGCGCCTGAGTGGACATAGACTAAGAGTACGAGTCAAGACAGACCATCCAAGTCTTCAAGGGAAGACTTTGATAATGAAGACGGAGTTTTGTACGAGTGTAAAGCAATGCTTGGAAACTCACACAATTGAGAGCAGTCATTTGACCTTGTGCCGCGGGGGTGACCACGACCGCAGGAGGTGTGGCCTGACACTTGCCTGGCAGGACAATGAGTATCCTCATTCTGCTAGTTGTATGACTTGGTTCTGTAGTGTCTATCCCCTGGCCACAGGACAGTAGCCGACCCACCAAAAAACTGCACTCCATGCAGTAACATCCGTCAGAGTGTATCTAGAGGGTAACACAGAAATACCGACAAAGGGGAAATGGCGTTTGTAGCTAAATTGGCTGGAGGCACCAAGCAGAATATCCATACCACTGGAAGAATCCCAGTGAGCGCGCGTTTATGTGGCCTAAGGCAAGACTCTTCCTCAATATCGTCATCTCAACCTGTAAAGGCTGAGAAACCCTGGATGCTCGAGAAAAAAATACAAAGGCACAACGCTCGTGTTAAGGAGTTTACACAAAAAAGACAAGTTGGACAAAATTCATATCCCAGCGCGGGGTTTGCGTGAACAGTAGCTTCCTAAATCCAGAACTGTCAAGGAACGCGAACAGCGGGAAAAAAGAGGATGTAGCAAGAGAGTGCAGACGATGACATCTTAGACGTGATCATCACCAGCTATGAACGAACATGTTCCAGACATTCGTGACACCAAAAACTGCCGGGAGATACACTGGTACAAAAACCACAGATTTTTGGAACGTGCTTATTTTTGTGTGTGGAAGAGTTGATAGCACAGAGACGGGTAAAAAAAGGTGCTAACGGGCTAGGGGAGAATTATAGAGATCCATCAAGGAGATTCAACACACACGAAAAAATCACAGTCCTAATACATGTTCCAAAACGTTTATACTGTGCAGGTAGTAGCTGTGTCAAGTCGGACGGTCTCGAATAATGACTAATACATATTGTACAATAAGCTTCGAAGATTTTCCTAACAGTCTTGTTGTGACATTGTTAGAAAAATTAGTTTGAATTTTACATTGTAATAAATTAAATATATAAATCGCATATGGATTATCCCTGTAAAATTTGTCTTTAAAAACTTCTAGAGTTTTTATTTAGATTGGACAATAAGCACTCTTATTATTATGACATCCACTAAAAGTATATACTAAAATATAAAATTATACTTGTATTCTTTCTCCGAGAATTAGATTCTAGGATTATTCACAATCCAATCAGAGAACAAAAGGGTGCTGCCAGGAGTTTCTTGGTTGCACGCCCTCAAGGGGCAGTCGCGAGTCCGATACATGAAAACGAGCTGTTGTGTTCCTGCGGGCCTGTCCGGAAGTTGGAGAGCCACATAGAGATCTATCACCGCAACACACTAGAACCTGTACAGTGATAATTCAATCAGTGGATTTAACATATGGTGAACAATTAGATCAAAATAAAAGCAAAATACAACATAGAAAGGAAGGGTAGCGTGGAAGAAGATGGAAAAAATGAACATTCGATGGACACTAGATCCATAAATCCCTTGCTTTGTGTGAAATATTTTTTTCACATACGAAAAAAGTATATTGTGTGGATGTCGTATCCTAGTAGCCAACCGCACTCTCGTAAACTCTTATGCAAGCCCCATTATCAAAGACGTCGTTGTCAGTCCATGCCTATATATAAGTAAAATAATAATATTAAAAATACAGAAATATATAGTATATATATAAGGGTATATATATATGAAATAATAAAAAAAATAAATATCTAATAAGAAATAAGATCTGATAAAATACAAGGAATAAACTAATACCTAATATATCTGATACATAATAATATATATATAATATGAATATTATAAGTAAGCGGTGGGTTAAAACAATCACAAAAACCCCAGGAAGGACCTCGAACCCATACTCCCAGGAAAAAGCAAAGCAACTGTAACTACCAGGGCGCTTAAAGATCCGCTCTGAACCATAACACGACCGCACTAAGGAAAATTGAATAGCCTGAGCTAACTATGACAACCACGTCCCGCCGACCCAATGATGAAGTTTCTATGGACCTATCATTTATCAAAGAACCTCATTCTTTGGGGCACCACATGAGGAAAACAAAATCAAACACTGAAGTGAGTCCCAGGACAGATACAACATGCAAACATCAAAGCCCCAGAAGAAATGACTCTAACCCATATCGCCAGTAGCGACAAAAACAGCAACTGGTAAAACTAGAGGGCAAGCAAACGTAGTCCGCTATTTGACCATCACGCCGTGTGTACATAAGGAGAGGATTCCTAAAAATGAGCTATAGAACCACTTCCCCGCAAAACAGGCTAGCCAAATGGATGGTTACTTGCGGGGAAGTGATTTCAATATAGCAACAGTCTATCAACTTCTGGCTTCTTCCGGTGCGGATGGGAGGTCAAGGCTGGATGGTGTGCGCCCTAGTCTAATGGAACCAGAATTGCTTATGCTCCCATGGGATTATGTGGTTTCGAAGGTCCGATTCGTGGGTTGGGTGAGTTTCAGTATGTATCTAGTGGCGCTATGGGACCTTCAGGCTTGTTTGCATTTGTGTAAAATCCTCACGTTTGTGCACCCCAAAAAAATGAGGTTAGTTGATAAAATAAGTCTATGCCCAAGATAAAACAACCAAGTGCAGGTGAGCCTGTGGCGGGGAGTGTTTCTAATAGCTCAATGCTATCACTTCCTGTCAGTCCATAATCGAAAGTGATGGATCAGACGGCATTAGCTCCCTGGTAGTTACGGAAGGGATGCTTTGCCGTCCTGAGTATTGTTCGAGTCGACTTCGGGGTGTTATAGAAAGTTATTTCATTTGTAGCTAGTCCTGGGGACCCAACACAAGCTTTGTGTATTATAATATATAGTATATAATAGAGATTATATAGTATAATAATTATATATATAAAAAAATTAAAAAAAAAAAAAAAAAAAAAAAAAAAAAAAAATAATATAATTTTATAAAAAGGAAATAACGGAAGGATTACACTAACCCTGCTGAAGAAGAAGGTGACACGCTAGCGCGTCGAGGGAAATGCACACATAACGCCTTGGAGGAATTGTAGAGGTCCGCCTCCAAGGAACAATTTCTGTGTGCTTTTCTCCCATCACCAGACCGACAAACATATCCTTGATATATTATATATATTTCTATATCTACAACTAAACTAGACACAAGGATTTAAAAAAGGGGGGAAGGGGGGGGGGGGAAAAAAAGATATTCATACAGGTAGATAAACTACCCACTATGTATAATACTCACAAGGGCTGTGTTATGAAATAAGCCCCATTTATGTTATATATAAATTATATATATTAAAAGGAAGGTGAGTGTTCAGGAGAAAAGCACACATAAACTGTTAATTGAATGGTAAACTGACATTGGCCCATCCAATGACATTTATGTGTGATTTCCTGAGCGATTCTATGTGATCCGCCGTAATCTCCAGCCAAGTAGTGTACTGCCTTCATATATCTAGTAGATAATATATAATATCTGTATAATAAAAATAATATAAATTATATATTGTGCGAACCTGCTATTATCTTAGTGCGGCACGCACTTACATAACCCTACTATGCAGATCCCTCTTTGCTAATAATCCAAGTGGGAATTCAATGATTATGATTTTTCAACACCTAAGACCATACACTGACAACCTCAAACCTAACCTAAACTTTTTCGGCTACCTAACGCTAACCTGCCTATAAGATAGGTTGGTTAGGTTAGGTAGGGTTCGTTAGGTTCGGTGTCATATATCATTTTAAATAATTTACTTCATGACAAAGCACAAAATTGCCCTCATAGATAATGAAATGGGTCTTTATCATTTCATAAGAAAAAATTAAAGAGCAATTATAAAATAAATAAGTGGAAATCATGACCACTAAGGCATAATTATAGCGAACTTCGGGCCTTGAAAAGGAAGTTAGGGAAAGGCTAATACGAGGTCGTTGCTGTACTACACCTAGGTACGACATATATAGTATATATAAATAATAGTAGGTATATAATATAAAGGTATATTATTCTAGGGGTCACGGAACTATTATAATGATAGTATATAATATCGAGTAAATATAAATAAATTATAATATATAGGAATAGGGAGTAGTGTGAGAAATATATATGATATAGTATATAAATAAATAGGTATATATAGACAGATTTTCAGCAAAAGCTGGAAGGGAAAGAAAAGGTTAAACATAAAAGTTGCGGAGCAAAAATAATTATAGATATTGTGTCGTACCTGAGCCACGAAGCACGATCACTTATTTTGGCACTACTTCTACAAGCCATTTGCCTAGATATAAGCCAGAGTGTGGTACCGTGAATTATAGGGAGATAAAAAAATATCCTCATTTACTCATACGGCGGGTAAATTTTTATCTGAGTTAAAATATAAGCTACCGCATTTCCTTTATGTAGTGACGGTATCATTTTTTTTTTGTGAACAAAGGCAAAAAGAGTTACAATTAACGTGTTTGATATATGACCGTGAACACAATAACAAGACCCTAACAAACTAGCCTAAACCTAAAACTGAGGTCAGTTAATAATTCGGTTGTTAGGTTTAGGGTAACCGCAAACGTTTAGTTAAGAAGTACAGCCGAGAAAAGTTAAGGTAAAAGTAGTGATTATGTATAAAAAAATATAGGTTTAGGTATTTCGAAAAAACATTAATTCTGTGAAAAAACATGTGCAACATCAAAGTTAGGCATCGGCCTTGCTAGTAGGCTGGGAAGTGCGTTCTTGCTACTAGGTACACAATTAAATAGATAAAAGTAATAAAATGAAACTCAAACTATATAGAAAATATATATATAACTATCATAAAAAACAGGAAAAATACACTATAAAAAATAATAAGTACTATATATAAAGAAGAATTATACTAGAAATATATCAAGTAATTCTCCGGATTGGTAAGTTTAATCTTCTCGCGTGAATGTGGTCCCTGCAAGATTAGACCAGGGAAAAAAACAGAGGTGGTACCGAAAACGCTACCACATATCACAAATTATATAAGTATTCATGGAAAAAAATATATATGTAAATTTTTTTATATTTATTATTTTATAAGAAAAAATTTAGAGAACGCACTTCTCAGCCACTATGCAAGGTCCGATTAGCCTAATAAGCCAAGATTTCAATAGTAAGTACTATGTTTTGTTACGACCACCTAATAGCCTAACCTAACCTAAGACCTAGACCGTACACCTTTTCGGCTACAAAACGGCTAACCATAACACTATAAAAAGAATCGTGGATTATGTTATGGAATTCGGTAGGGGGGGTTGGTTAGGTTCGGGTGCATATATCTAAGTATAATATATTAAAACTCCAAAAACTAAAAAAAAAATTTCCCTCAATATATAGACTGAATGGTTAGGGCTTAATATCATTTCATAAACCCAGAATTAAAGAATAAAAATATATTATTTCATGAAAAGTTGGCCTATTACGCAAATCGAGACTTGCATAGAAAGCCAAGAAGTGCGTTCTGCTACTAGGTACGTAACACGGGATATAATAGTATCGTTATAGATCATATATCGTTATATAATATTAATCTCTATATATCTATCATAGTAAAGAACTATTATCATTTACTACTAATCTATAATAATAGT
>WNGS01031628.1:16460-51460 GCA_020271785.1 Procambarus virginalis
TATAGTGAGATGAGAGCAGAATTAGGTACATAATATCTGCTGTGGAGAGTATACCAACTGTTTTAGAGACTTCTTAGTTATGTGTTGAATGTGGGTGCTGAAGTTGAGTCTCTTGTCTAGGAATAGGCCAAGAAACTTTCCATCATTTTTATTACTGATGTTAACATTGTCTATCTGAAGCTGAATTGCATTTGTTGATTTGCTTCCACATAGATGTAGTAGGTCTTTTCTATCAAATCAAATGTTTATTCAGGTAAAAGTACATACATAGAGGATTAGTTACAAACATAATGTTGGATTTATAGATAGAGCTAGTACATACAATACCTAAAGCCATTCGTATGCATAGCGTTTCGGGCAAGGTGAGGTGGGGAAAAACACTTAGACTAAAACTTAATAGTAATTGAGCTTAAAGTATAAAATGCGTTGAAAGAAAAAAATAAAAGATAAAAAAGGGGGGAACATGGTAGAAAATAGCCATTATACAAGTTGGTTAACAAACAGCATTGTTTAAAAACAGTAAGACATAGGTGGACATTTAGGGGTAAGGTAGGTTACATGGAGTTAATTAGGTAGTACTTAGTTTTCATCTTAAACTGCTTGAAAGAGGTACAGCCTTTGACATGATTGGGAAGGTCATTAAACATTCTGGGTCCCCTTGATTTATAGAGCATTTTTAGTTTGATTAAGACGTACTCTTGGAATATCAAATAGGTATTTGTTTCTGGTGTGGTGCCCATGGGTTCTGTTACCACCTTCTAAGAAGTTTTTAAGGTCAGGATTGACATTACAATTCAGAGTTTTAAATATATAGAGTACACATGAGAGGATGTGCAGTGACTTAATATCTAACATATTCAGAGATTTGAGTAAGGGTACCGAGTGATGTCTGGGCCAGAGTTAAATATTGTTCTAACAGAAGCTTTGTGTTGGGTAATTAGAGGACGTAAATGATTTTGGGTAGTAGAACCCCAAGCACAAATACCATAGTTGAGATAAGAATAGATGAGAGAGTAATAGAGCGTCACCAGGGCAGAGCAAGGTACATAATATCTGATCTAAGAAAGAATGCCAACAGTTTTATAAACATTTTTTTTTTGCTATATTTAGAATGTGTCCCTGAAAATTCAGCTTGTTATCGATGAGGACACCAAGGAATTTACCATCAATTTTACTACTGATTTGTATATTGTTTATTCTTAGATTGATTTCATTTGAGGATTTATTATAAAAAAAACATAGAAAGTTGTCAATGAGTTTTTTTTTTGTCATTGAGTGAATTTGTTGGCAGTTAGCCAAAGATGGACTTTATTTAGCTCAGTATTCACTGTGACGTTAATAGCAAGGACTGGTTTAAATGAAGGTTCTGTCGTCAGCAAATAGAATTGGTTTGAGGTGTTGGGAGGCATTTGGAAGGTCATTAATGTAGATGAGAAAGAGGAGAGGGCCAAGTATGCTTCCCTGAGAAACACCAATGTTGATGGATGGGTGGGAGAAATTGAATTATTCACAGAAACATACAGGTGCCACATCAGTAAGGTAAGAGAAATGCTCTACAAATCAGATTTAATCTAGAAATGAAAATCATAAATCTAGAAAAGCTTTACAAATCAAGGGACCTCGAATGTGGAATGACCTTCCCAATTATGTTAAAGACTGTACTTCTTCCAACCAGTTTAAGATAAAACTAAGTACTACCTAATTAACTCAATGTAACCTACCTCATCCCAAAATGTCAACCCATGTCTTCTATTTTAAACAATGCTGTTTTGTTGACCAAACTGTATTTTTGCTTTTTTCTGCCATTTTCACCCCCCCCCCCCTTTTTCCATTCTTTTCTTATTTTTTCTCGACACAATTTATACTTTAATATATATATAGTATTGTGACGATAATCTCTTCCCAGAGATTTAGCCTGCTATATCTTCCCATCGTCACATTCTCAACAATATGCAAGATACGTTTTATAGTGGCTTAACGTATATATCAAGACAGCCACACGCACCTGCAACTCCCTCCTTCCCCCCACTTCTGCACACCTGGTCGACCGCAACTGCTGCTCCCAGCCAAACTACCGACTTGCGGCCGTCCTGCATTTTGATTGGCCGTTCACCAACACACCACTCCAGCTCCACGCCAATCACATTCCTCGCCAGTCAATGTTGGAGTCCCTAGCAGCCCTACCAGCCAGAATATATCTTGTGCTCTTGCTGTGAACACCTAGGTTGACTCACCTCGTGTGATCAAATAGAGGTTTATAGCTAGCGCATATATTCCCAGCACTAATATTATTTTACTTGTTATTTCATGTCACTTCTCCTCCCTTTAACGTAATTCAGTTTTATGTTCAGTTATTTTTCCACTTGTTGTTCTGCTCCATTAAGCCAAGATTTTGCCTTTATTTCAATTTGTTTCTTAGTGTTATTAAAGAGCATTGTTTATTATTGTGTTTTATGTCTCTTCCATTACCTTACCACAGATTATCCAACACGCAGTCATTCTTTTTTTTCTTTTTTTTACTTTTGTTTTTTATATGTGGCCTGGCCTTAACATCTGCCAGTGGAAGACTGCCGACCACCATACTCCACTACTTTACCGTCACATATAATTGGGGGCCTGTCCAGGAGCTTCACTCAGGTATTGGTAATTGTGGTAAGCGTACTTGGCTTTCATTCCCTTGCTTTCATTATTTACATTAATCATTTTATTTATTTATATGGTGCTGTGTATATTGTGCATTACGGGAGTAGCATATGGTGAGTGTGAGACAACTTTGGATTACGTGGTGACTGTAGGCCGCAGTCATACTCTTAATTGGTCGTCTCCCCCTTCCGTGTTATTATCCGTGTTTAACATCTTTTGTCCCCAGATATTTCTCACATTTTTGACAGATTATCACATAGGTACCCTGGTACTGTGGTCTGTCTCCGGGTCAATAGCACCTAAATTCTGCAATCCGACTCTAGGAGGAAAAAGAGGGCTATAGATCCTCTAGCACGAACTATTATTGGCGAGTTGGGACCTCGCCGATAGTTCTCGTCACCAGTTGACACTCGCACCCCTACTCGTCGGTCAGATTGATGGTATTTACCAAGGTAGGGAATTAGCGTTCTTTCTTTTGAGCACAAAGTTCGCTAATTCTGTAAATACCATATTCAATTTCAGTGGGTACCTTTGCTTATGTTCTATAGTGACTTGGCAAGGTATGACTACATTTTTGTACTACCTAATTACTTTGAAGCCATTTAGTGTTTCACTTGTCTTTTAAACTCAGTTTCCACTAATTAGTAGGATTTTCTTGCCTTTATCCTCCCACAGTGAGTACCAGGTACAAGATTTCCTGCGACCTTATTCATTTACCATCTTGAATTAACTTTAATTATTAATAATTCCCCACAGGATAGGTATCAGTTGCCACGTTTCCTGTTTCTGACATTCACCATATTCTCACTGTATATTCGTGTCTCCTTTATTTTGCTATATTTTCACAATGTTTCGCCTACAAGCTTTCAAGGCAAATCCAGAAGGTGAAATAGAGAAATTGCGTCACGCTAAAAGGGTCGAATTGATAACTCTTGCACACGAGTATCAATTGGAAGTTCCACCTGGCGCCAACAAATATGCCATAAATAATATAATTTTAGATTATCTTTTGGATGAAGGGAAGATAGATTCTGATACTCATGAACAATACACTATTTCAGATAAACATGACTTGACAGCAATAAAGCTCAAGCTAGAACTTGCTAAGATCGAGCGGGAGCAACAACAGGAAGCAGCTGCCATCAGAAGGAAGAACAAGAGCGTGAAGCTGCAATCAAAAGGAAGAACAAGAGCGTGAAGCTGCAATCAAAAGGAAGAACAAGAAAGAGAAATCCGCCTTAAAAGAGAAGAGGCCGCACTGAAGAAAGAAGAAAGTGAACGTGAGTTGGCCTTATACAAACAGCGACTCGAGATGCAACGTGAACACGACAAACGGCAGGCAGAAACATTCTAGAATGTCGTGACCGAGAACTCACGAGGGACGCTGCACACCAAGCTCAACTCCAGCAAGCGGCAGCTAGTCTTCCTCCCAGTTTCAATGTCTCCCATGCAAGTAAGTTAATGCCCCCGTTCATAGAAACGGAGGTTGATGTGTTTTTCACCACTTTTGAGACCCTTGCTGATCAACTTAATTGGCCTGACGACCAATGGGCTACCCTTCTCCGAGTACATTTAACAGGTAGAGCAGCAGTCACACTCAGCACTTTGGCATCAGAAAACGACTACACCACCTTGAAGCAAGCTGTGTTGGACGCCTACCTTCTCTCCACCGAAAGCTATCGACGAAAGTTCCGTGACTACGTCAAGGCAAGTACCACCACCTTCTTAGAATTTGCTAACACCAAACGGAGATATTTCATGAAATGGCTGGAGGCAGCACATGTCTCTACTTTTTCAGAGCTTGTCAACCTCATACTGGTTGAAGAATTTTTGAGACGTGTACCTCCTCCTGTCCGCCTATACTTAGCAGACAAAGAAGAGACGGATTTGGTGAAGTGCGCGAAGTCAGCTGACACTTACAGCCTCATCCACCGGCTGACACCAGAACCTACCAGTAAGAAGTCTTGGTACAGTTACGAGAAAGCGAGCCCAGATCAAGGTACCTCTCAACTGTACTGCAGGTATTGTCGACTATATGGACATACCATTGAAAAATGTGGTAAGTCCCAATCTAAAGGTAACATCGAACCTCCTAAGTCTAAACCTACTCACCCTAAGTCCGGTAAGCCTGTAATGAATGTTGGTGTTCATGCTAATGATCTCTCTCTCTTTAGCAAGCATCTATATCCAGGAACTATCTCTACCCACGGTTCAGATTCAGAGGGACGTTTTGGACTTAAGATCCTGCGGGACACAGCGGCTCTACAATCGATCGTCTTGAAATCAGCTGTGCCCAACGTCGCCTACACAGGAGAGACTGTATTCATCACTGACCTTACTGCTACAACTCCTTATCCCCTTGCCAGAGTTTACCTAGATTGTCCCTTCGTGACCGGTGAAGTCCAAGTCGCCGTCAGGGAAAAGCCTTTTCCCATGCCTGGAGTGCAACTTCTCCTGGGCAACGACTTGGCAGAAGACCAACAACCAAACAACCTGATCGTCAAGGACATATCCGAGGTAAGCAACTCTGTGTTGGATAACCCGATTTTTGAGCATGTTCCAGCAAAGGTTCAAGAGAGTGATGAAGGTTCTCCTCCTGTTATGGTGACCACCCGTGCTCAAGCTGCACGACCACAGCCAGCTGACTCTACTGCTACCGCTGTCCCTCAGGACCCTTCGAAACTACCCCCTAATCTGACCGCTTTGGAGTTCCGTAAGTTACAGAGAGATGATCTTACCTTGACACCATTATTCTTTCAGGCTGAAACCCAATCCGACAGTGTTCCTGGGTTCTTTATGGAGAACGAATTACTCTATCGCAGGTATAGACCCAGTAAACTGAAGGACGAGGACGATTGGGCAGACGTTGAACAACTAGTGATTCCTACCAGCCTGCGGCCCACGATTCTACACCTGGCCCACGGAGCATTGTCACACTACGGGTTCAACAAGACTTACCATGGAATTCGACAAGACTACTACTGGCCAGGTATGGTTAACGACGTAAAGAAGTATGTCAACAATGCCACGTGTGTCAGTTAGCCGGGAAACCGAACGTTTCCATTCCCAGAGCACCACTGATACCCATCCAGGTGCCTGAGGAACCGTTCCACAAGCTTATTATTGACTGTGTTGGTCCTTTGCCTCGGACCAGTGCAGGCAACGCCTATATCTTAACCATCCTGTGTCCTACCACCAGATTTCCGATAGCAGTTCCAGTGAAAAATATTACGGCTGCTACAGTGATGAAGAATCTACTGAAAATCTTCACCCAGTATGGATTTCCGAGGGAGATTCAGAGCGACTGTGGCACCAACTTCACCAGTGATCTCTTCAAACGGACTCTGGAGGAGTTCAACATCAAACAGGTACTGTCCAGCCCCTATCATCCTGCTTCACAGGGTTCTCTCGAGCGTAGTCATCAAACCATCAAGGCACTCTTAAAAAAGTTTTGCAATGAGACCTCAAAGGATTGGGATAGGCAAATTGATCTCATCATGTGTATTTTCAGAAGTCTTCCCAACGAGTCACTAGGAGTATCTCCTTATGAGATGCTCTACGGACGTAAGTGCCGTACACCTCTCAAGGCTTTCAAGGATTCTCTACGTGATGCCACCTTCAGTGAGCATCAGAATGTGCCCCAGTATCTTCAAAACCTCCGACACATTCTAGAGAGGGTCCATTCCTTTGCTAGCAACAACCTACAGAAAGCCCAGGAGAGGATGAAGACTCGTTACGACCAGCACTGCAAAGTAAGGAAGTTTAAACCGGGAGACTTAGTTCTTGCCTATTTCCCTATCCCAGGTTCTCCTTTACAGAACAGGTTCTCAGGACCCTACCGTGTTAAGGAGTGCCGGAACAACTTCAACTACGTTCTCGAGACCCCCGATAGGCGGCGGAAGACCCAGCTGTGCCACATCAATCTACTCAAGCCCTATCATGGGGTTCCTCCCACTGTGTTAACCAATTTCACCTCATTTACAGGTCCATACAGCCACAGTGAGACCTTCCCTGCTTCTCCTTCCGAAAACACTGACACTGAGACAGCGCTTTCTAATTCGGAAATCCTTACTGACCTTCACAATCATTTTCAGGACGATAATAGTGCTTCACTCATCAAACTCATCAGAGAACATCAGGAGTTGTTTCGAGATGATCCCCAAGAGTGTACTGTGACTCGGCACGACATCCAACTGCTACCTGACACCCAGCCGATTCGCCAACCGTTCTACCGAATCAGCCCTAGCAAAACGGAAGTCATGCGTGCTGAGGTACAGTATCTCTTGGACCATGGACTGGCTACCCCCTGTGAGTCCCCCTGGGCCTCACCATGCATCCTGGTACCCAAACCTCACGGCAAAATCCGTCTTTGCACGGATTATAGGAAGTTGAACCGGGTCACAGTGAAGGACGCCTACCCAATACCCAGGATAGACGACATACTTGATGCCATTGGTAATGCCCGCTACCTGTCTCAGGTAGACTTACTCAAGGGCTACTACCAGGTGAGTTTAACGGAGCGAGCTAAAGTACTGTCTGCCTTTATAACCCCGTTCGGGCTTTTCAGGTACAATCGCCTTCCCTTTGGACTCTGCAATGCCCCGGCCACCTTTCAGAGAGCTGTCAACCGCGTCATCCAGGGCTTGGACAACACCTACGCCTATTTGGATGACATCGTGGTAGCATCCAACACCTGGAGCGAACACCTGCTCCAGCTACAACGATTGTTCTACAAGCTCCTGAAAGCCGGCCTCACCATCAATCTGGGCAAGTCCACCTTCGCGAAAGGTAAAGTGCGGTACCTGGGTCATGTTATAGGGAGTGGCAGCCTGGCTCCGTTAAATATCCACATTCAAGCAATCCAACAGTATCCACAGCCTACTACCAGGAAGCAGCTCCTGCGCTTCCTTGGTCTTGCTTCCTATTACCGTAGGTTTGTGAAGAATTTTAGCACTGTTGCAACCCCCTTAATCACCTTAACCAGTCCCAAGCAACGGTATAATTGGACCAGGGAGCAAACCGTTGCCTTCGAACAACTCAAATTCCTCCTCTGTTCTAATCCTATTCTCGCCTCACCAGATATCAAGAAGCCTTTCATCCTCCATGTCGACGCCAGTGGTACCGGCATCGGAAGTGTCTTAATGCAGCAGCGAGGCGAGGAGGTTCTACCTGTCAGCTACTACAGTTGCAAGTTGAAGCCTCATCAGAAAAACTACAGTACTATAGAGAAGGAACTCCTCTCCATCGTCCTGAGCTTACAACACTTTGCACCATATCTGCACGGTGCTAGGTCCACTACCATCTATTCGGACCACAACCCTCTGAGATTCCTACATCAAGCCCAATTTAATAACCAACGTCTGCTGCGATGGGCTTTATATCTTCAAGGCTTCAATTTAAAGATCTGCTACATCAAGGGGCCTGATAACATCATCGCTGACGCCCTCTCCAGAGTGCATGAGGTAGAGGCAGCTCCACCTCCCACTCTACCTCCCGTGAACGTGACTCTACCAGAACCGCAGGCTTCGGGGGAGAGTTGTGACGATAATCTCTTCCCAGAGATTTAGCCTGCTATATCTTCCCATCGTCACATTCTCAACAATATGCAAGATACGTTTTATAGTGGCTTAACGTATATATCAAGACAGCCACACGCACCTGCAACTCCCTCCTTCCCCCCACTTCTGCACACCTGGTCGACCCGCAACTGCTGCTCCCAGCCAAACTACCGACTTGCGGCCGTCCTGCATTTTGATTGGCCGTTCACCAACACACCACTCCAGCTCCACGCCAATCACATTCCTCGCCAGTCAATGTTGGAGTCCCTTGCAGCCCTACCAGCCAGAATATATCTTGTGCTCGTGCTGTGAACACCTAGTTGACTCACCTCGTGTCATCAAATAGAGGTTTATAGCTAGCGCATATATTCCCAGCACTAATATTATTTATACTTGTTATTTCCTGTCACTTCTCCTCCCTTTAACGTAATTCAGTTTTATGTTCAGTTATTTTTCCACTTGTTGCTCTGCTCCATTAAGCCAAGATTTTGCCTTTATTTCAATTTGTTTCTTAGTGTTATTAAAAGAGCCTTGTTTATTATTGTGTTTTATGTCTCTTCCATTACCTTACCACAGATTATCCAACACGCAGTCATTCTTTTTTTTCTTTTTTTTACTTTTGTTTTTTATATGTGGCCTGGCCTTAACATCTGCCAGTGGAAGACTGCCGACCACCATACTCCACTACTTTACCGTCACAGTATTAAGTTTTAGTCTCGGTGTTTTTCCTGCCCGAAACGCTTTGCGTAATAGTGGCTTTAGGTATTATATGTACTAGCTCTATCTATAACTCCATCAACTTTTGTATCTTACCTTGTATGTATGTACCTTACCTGAATAAAAATTTATTATTATTATTATTATTATCATTATTATTATTATTATTATTATTTATAAGACTTAAGGTATACCAGCGAGTGACCTCTGACTCCATAATGATGTAATTTAAGAAGAAAGTTTTGGTGGTTGACAGTGTCAAAAACCTTACGCAGGTCCACAAATAACCCAACAGGAAACTCATTTTCATCAAGAGCTGCATGTTTCAAGTTAATCATACTAATAAGTGCATCGTTAGTGCTTTTTTGGGGTCTGAAGCCATATTGACAAGAGCTAAGTATATTGTGTTTGGCTACATAAGAGTAAAGCTGCTTGTAGATTAGTTTTAAAATATGTTTGACATGTTTGGCAGGATTGATATAGGTCTGAATTTGTTGACATCAGTGAGATCACCACATTATGGACAGGGGTTACTCTCGCTATTTTTAGAACATCTGGAAAGGTTTGGAGTTCAAGTGACTTGTTGAAGAGCAATGCTAAATCTTTATCAATCTTTAGCAGGAGCTAAAGATCTGGAGGCTTTTTTTTGTAAATTGAAGTTAGTATCTCCTCAAGGGCACTAGACTTGGTTTTAAGGGAAAGGATTATCTCATTAACATCAGTGGAATTTTCAGGCGTTAGGTACAGAGACTGTGGATAGTTACCATTTATTTATTTATTTATGTATTTATTTTATTTATTTTTTATTTATTTATTTATTTATTTATTTATTTATTTATTTATTTATATACAAGAAGGTACATTGGGTTAGAGAGAATACATAGCATAGTATTTGCAATCTTGTAAAGCCACTAGTACGTGCAGCGTTTCGAGCAGGTCCTTAATTTAACAGATAATATTAAGTATGTAAATTAAGATAGTCCTGAATATCAGTACTGGAAGATGGAATATCATTTGCAAGGAATGACCCAATGGAAGAGACGAACCTATTGAACTCAATAGCAGTATCAGAGGCTGTAAGCTGACCATCGTTAGTGAACAGGAGTATTGATTTGTTATTTAAAATCTTCTTTGATCCCAATACTTGTTAAATTATGCTCCATGTTTTTTTAATGTTGCCTTTTGTTTGGGTAAATTTATCTTCGTAGTATTTAATTTTGGCTCTTCTAACTATTTTAGATAGCAATGATGAGTAATTCTTTGAAAATTCTTTGGAGACGATTCCTAACCTATACTTCTCTTCCAAGTCATGTTTTTCATTAATGAATTTAAGTATTCCCTTTGTGAGCCTAGGATTGTTTAGCCTTTTAGTTGTGACTTGTTTCGTTAGCATAGGACAGTGGGTGTTAAAAAGGCTGAGAGTTTTTTGAAGAACAGATTGCACTGCTAGGTTGATGTCCCCTATGTTACCTAATTCGGATTCCCAGTTGACATTAGCAGCAGCAGCTATAAAATTGCCTACAGCAGTTTCATTGTGCAGCCTAATGCTTATCTCCCTTGTCTCTAGAGGTGGTTTGTTAATGTTGGTTAGGAGAAATGTGGGGTAATGATCTGTAGTGCTATGGATGATTATCCCTGAAGTAAGTGGAGAGGTTATGTTAGTCCAGATGTGATCAAGAGCCGTGGTAGTACTATAAGTGATTCTAGTTGGTCTAGTGATTAAGGGTATGAGAAAGCAGGAATTCATACAGTTGAGGAAACTTGCAGCAGGAGGGTTATCAGGTTCGTAGAAGTCAACGTTAAAGTCACCAGAAATAATTAAGTGGTTTTTGTTCAGTCTGTTCTCTAGTATTAGATTTCTAAGGTTAGAGTTAAATTCAGTCACATTAGTGTTAGGAATCCTGTAGATTGCTCCCAGTCAGGACAGCAACGCTACCCTTGACTCTGAAACATGCAAATACAGTATATACTCTTCATAAGGGTCTCTAGATTTAATTACTTTTAAGCAAGTCAGTTCTTTGTGGTTGTAAAGAGAAGTACCACCGCCTCTTTGTATTGAACGACAGTTGTGAATAGCTGAGTAGTTAGGTATGTTGAAGAGTTGAGTAGTGTCCTCTTTTAACCACGTTTCAGTAAACACAACAAAAGAGAATTTGTAGTCAACTGTTTGAATCAGGGCATTAACAACATCAAGATTGACATCATGAAGGGCATTAACATCATTAACATCATCATAGACAGAAATTTAGAGGTATAAAGAGAGCACATGATCAGACCATTTCTGATTTTGCAAGAGTTAAAATTAATAATTTTGATAGATGGATAGAAGCACTTTCCGTTACAGATTTTGAGACTTTGAGAAGCCTCATAGTGAAAGAGAATATTTTAGGTTGTCTACCAGAGAAATTAGCCTTGTTTATAGCTGAACATAAACAGACCAATGACATTATGAAACTAGCCAAGGTAGCAAACGAACACGATTTACTCACTAAGGTGCTTTTTCGAGCACAATCAAATACTTATAATTCTAAGAGAATTATCATGTTCATAAATCTCATGTTTTCCTCGCCAGACCAGCTAACTCACCTACTCCCCTGAACTCTTCTCCTGTAAAGCCAAAGATTGAGAAACAGCAGACAGGGTTGTCACCCTCAAATAACTTAGTGTCTAAACCTGCAGTTGGTTCGGTTGTTTCGACCACTGGCAGATAATGCACGCATTGCAGGAGAGGTCATGTGGTTAATTCCTGTTATTCCTTGTACCCTGAATTGAGACCTACCGGTCTGATTATGAGACTGGGGTTGCAAGCATGTTGTTCCAGTCATGCCCAATTGGATGACTAACTTTAAACCGTACCTATATTCGGGTACTTTTCGTTGTACCAGTGGAAGCTGGAAGCCAGTGCAGTTATTGAGGGACACAGATGCTTCCCAATCTCTAATCTCTCACCGTGCCCTTGCTGATGTTAGCACAGAAGACACTGGTGAAGTAGTGTTATTGCAAGGTATTGAAGATCATGTCCAGCGTGTACCATTAGTTAAAATTCACCTGAAGTCAACTATTACACAAGGTTGGTGTACTGTAGCAGTTAGTAAGCAGTTGCCCATTCCTGGGGTTGATGTTATTATGGGTAATGATTTTGACAAGTGTCAAGTTAGTGGGACAGAGTGTCCTATCATGTTTACTAATCGTAGTTGTGTGCTGGCCCAACCGGATGCGGATGGATGAAAACATCCACCTGTGACCTCCAAGGTGGATGTTTTCGAGGCCAGGACCCCTTCAGACAGGGAGGTGGAGGTGGACATTGAGGATACATTCTTAGCTCACGTGGATGTCGAGAGTGAGGCTGGTGCCAAAGCCCTGATTTATTCTGACCCAAAGGATGGTCTGGAAGAGGTGGCCTAGGTACCAGTTCCTTGCCCGCTCGCTCCAGCTGTTGAGTCCCAGACCTTGAGTGAGTTGCAGAGTACTGATCCCAGCCTAGCTGAATATTATACAGAAGCAGCTGACACTATTGATACCTTGGATGAGAGCACGGGTTGCTAATTCAGTGAACGATGTTTGATGAGACGATGGAGACCTCCTGGAACTCCCTTATCAGATGATGGTGAGTCTAGGACCCAGCTCGTCGTACCCAAGGAGTATAGGGACCAGGTATTGCAAGCTGCCCATGATGACCTTATGGGAGGTCACCAAGGGATTTCCAATATGTATCATAAAATATGTAAGTTTTTCTATTGACCAAAACTCAAAAAGGATGTGGTCAGATATTGTCACAATTGTGTTGTATGTCAAGCTGTTGGTAAACCTAATCAGACTGTTCCACGAGCACCCTTACACCTTATTGTAGTGCCAGAGGAGCCTTTTACACATGTGGTGTTGGATTGTGTCGGCCTCTTACCCCGAACTAAATCAGGAAATATGTTTATGTTTACTATCCTATGTATGACCACCAGGTTCCCTGAAGCATATGCCTTGCGTAACATTAGGGCTTTTACCATCATAAAGCACTTGGAACGGTTTTTGTCATTATTTGGTATGCCCCGTATCATTCAAACTGTTAATGGGAGCAATCTTTGTTCTAAAACTTTAAAAACTTTTTGTAGTTCTTTTCGAATACAACATAACTTCTCTAGTCCTTACCATCCTCAGTCAAGGGGGAATCGAGTGGTTCCATCAGACCTTAAAACAGATGTTAAAAACAACCGGGGAAGATTCACCCAGACTCTGAGATAACAATTTACCATTTGTACTATTTGCTGCCAGGGACAGGTTGCACAATGCCCTAGGCTGCTCTCCATTTGATCATGTGTTTGGACATCAGGTGAGGGGACCCTTAAAAATGTTGCAGGAGAAAATGTTGAGAGATGTAACAGCTAGACAGAGTGAAAGATACCTGAAGGATGTGAAGAGCAAGCTGTCTCGAACGAAGGAGTTGGCGTTACAACATCTGGGCGAGGCACAACAGGTAATGAAGGAGCGGCATGATAAGCGGTTCAAGACCAAACTCACAGTTTTTTAATCAGGAGATTTAGTAATGGTCTTGAAGCCTCGTATGGGAACTTCTATGTCAAACAAATTTGGAGGACGTTATCGAGTGGTAAAACGTCTCGGTGAACTTACCAATAAAGTCTGTAACCCCAAACATAACCGTCAGTCAATGATTGTGCATGTGAATCGTTTGAAGGCTTATTGTGGGCTCAGTATTGTGGCATGTTGTGTTAATGAGGAGGTAAACCCTGAGAAGACAATTGTTGTAAGGGAAGGTGGTAATCCTCTTTTATCTAATTCCAGTTCCGGGGAAAAATTGTTGTGTCATTTGCAGGATGAACAGAGAGCAGAGTTCCAGGACCGTTTGAAGACGTTCTCCAACTTGTTTGGGGAGGTCCCCATACAGACACCTCTCATTACTCATGATATTCAACTGACAGAGGTAACTCTAATTCGGCTACACCCTTATGGAGTGACCCCCGAGAAACGACGTATCATCCAGGAGGAAGTTTTTTTATATATTATTTTTATATTTGCATGCAAGGCATGCCAATACGTACAATAAAACAAATACAAAAAAACTAAACAAAGCAACTCACAAAATCACCGGCCTGAAGGGCCAACAACAATACATAAACACGTATTACAAGCATATTGTTGGACAAATACAATACCCAATACACATCAACATCACATAAGGGCAAATAATAACAGGAAAGGAAATACATAAAAGAAACACAGTAAACAAGCATAAAAGAACACGAACAGTAACAGGCAGGGACAGCCAAGCAGCCCGAAGGGCACTCAACAAACTACAAACAAGCGCATAAATATATATATATATCTTTATTATTATTGCAAGCAAGGAAAAAACAATAAATGACAAAAAAAGCAACATAGGAAACATAACACAACAAAACAAAAAAACACCTGCCAGAAGGACGACAGCACAATAAACAAAATAGGAGAAATGCAAGAGAAACACATCATACATCATGACAAAAACAAACACAAAGTAGTAAACAAGTATAAACAACAAACAAAGTAAGTAAAAAATGACAAGAAAATAAAACATAGTAACATAGAAAAGAAATCAAACAGAAGCACCGGCCGGAAGGACCGACAACAAAGCACATCATGCAGCACAACATGAAATAGAACAAAAGAAAATCATAACAGTACAACAAGCCTAAAAAATACAACAAGCAAGGCATAAAAATAACACACAAGGCATAGTAACAACACATAATAAAACAAGAACAAGAACATGCACACCAAACCACCGGCCTTGCTACAAACAAAGGGAGAGGCACGAGCACATAATACAATAGGGCAAACAAACAGCCAGCGGGGCACTCAGCATTACATACAGCAAAAAAAAAAAACAGGAAATCAGTGGACATACTTGCCCGAAAAATGGCCCTCGGGAACCATATTGAACGCTTCTCAGAGCAGCCACAGCCAAGGGTCTCGTCCATCCACGGGGCCGCCATAACATCTGAACCTTGGCAACAAACACCCGCAAACAGAGGACCCAGACGGTAGTACTGACAAAACAAGTAGCCGCGACTCGACTCCACACGCAGGGAACCTGCTCACGATAAAAGTCCTCCGTGCCGTCAGACAAACATAACTCGGCAATCTCTGCCCAGACACCCGGCAGCACCACAGACGTCGGCAACACATCCTCCAGGTCCCCAATGCGCACCCTATCAAAAGCGTACCTTGCATAGGGCACCACCACAGGGGCATCCGCGGCCACTGGCACACCACCAGACGACTGCGGGAACCTGGACGGCACGCATCCCTCCGCAATGTCACTACCAAGCCACGCCCAGCACCAACATCCACACCATCCCTGGCAGCGGAAGCCACCACCCCCCACTGTGGAGAGTTCCCGGGCGGAGAGGGAACCAAAGGCACTTCCGAGACACAGGCACCAGCACCAGCAGGCACATGAACCTCTGCCACCACCAACTGCGGAGTCAACGACGCAGCTGGACCCACACTGTGGGTCCAGCAAACCAGGTGACCTTGGATAGGTTCGAAATTACAAGAGATGAGGTCAAGAAACACCTATTGGAGCTGGATGTGAGAAAAGCTGTTGGGCCGGATGGAATCTCACCATGGGTATTGAAAGAGTGTGCAGGAGCACTTTGCTTGCCACTCTCCATAGTGTATAGTAGGCACTGGAAACGGAGACCTACCAGAAATATGGAAGACTGCTAATGTAGTACCAATATTTAAAAAGGGTGACAGACAAGAGGCACTGAACTACAGGCCAGTGTCCTTAACTTGTATACCATGCAAGGTGATGGAGAAAATTGTGAGAAAAACCTGGTAACAATCTGGAGAGAAGAGACTTCGTGACAACCCAGCAACATGGGTTCAGGGAGGGTAATCTTGCCTTACAGGCTTGATAGAATTCTACGATCAGGTGACAAAGATTAAGCAAGAAAGAGAAGGATGGGCGGACTGCATTTTTTTGGACTGTCGGAAAGCCTTTGACACAGTACCCCATAAAAGGTTGATGCATAAGCTGGAGAAACAGGCAGGAGTAACTGGTAGGGCGCTCCAGTGGATAAGGGAGTACCTAAGCAATAGGAAGCAGAGAGTTATAGTGAGGGGTGAGACCTCAGATGGCGTGAAGTCACCAGTGGAGTCCCACAGGGCTCTGTGCTTGGACCTATCCTGTTTCTGATATACGTAAATGATCTCCCAGAGGGTATAGACTCATTCCTCTCAATGTTTGCTGACGACGCCAAAATTATGAGAAGGATTAAGACAGAGGAGGACAGTTTGAGGCTTCAAGAAGACCTGGACAAGCTGCAGGAATGGTCGAACAAATGGCTGTTAGAGTTTAACCCAAGCAAATGTAATGTAATGAAGATAGGGGTAGGAAGCAGGAGACCAGATACAAGGTATCACTTGGGAGATGAAATACTTCAAGAGTCAGAGAGAGAGAAAGACCTGGGGGTTGATATCACGCCAGACCTGTCCCTGAAGCTCATATCAAGAGGATAACATCAGCAGCATATGCCAGGTTAGCTAACATAAGAACGGCCTTAGAAACTTGTGTAAGGAATCTTTCAGAACATTATATACCACATATGTCAGACCAATCCTGGAGTATGCGGCTCCAGCATGGAGTCCATATCTAGTCAAGCATAAAACTAAACTGGAAAAGGTTCAAAGGTTTGCCACCAGACTAGTACCCGAGCTGAGAGGTATGAGCTACGAGGAGCGACTACGGGAACTGAACCTCACTTCGTTGGAAGACAGAAGAGTTAGGGGGGACATGATCACCACATTCAAGATTCTCAGGGAATCGACAGGGTTGATAAAGACAGGCTATTTAAACAAGGGGCACACGCACTAGGGGACACAGGTGGAAACTGAGTGCCCAAATGAGACACAGAGATATTAGAAAGAACTTTTTTAGTGTCAGAGTGGTTGACAAATGGAGTGCATTAGGAAGTAATGTGGTGGAGGCTGACTCCATACACAGTTTCAAGTGTAGATATGATAGAGCCAATAGGCTCAGGAACCTGAACACCTGTTGATTGACGGTTGAGAGGCGGGACCAAAGAGCCAGAGCTCAACCCCCGCAAGCACAACTGGGTGAGTACAACTGGGTGAGTACTGTCAACACCCGAAGACTCACAGTCACTGAATTCCAACATCGGCCCAGGCAGCAGACGAACACGGGAAAGTTTGGGCACTGGCCGGACATCGTCAGAGCCGGAAGCAGACCCAGAAACACGGATACCACTAGCCAGATGAACCGACGCCCGACGCAGAACGGCAGCAGCCTCCACCACAGGGGGAACTGGGTCACACACAGCAGGAGGCCCCGCAGCCACCCCAGCACCCAACGCAGCCGGGACCTGAGGCACGGACACGGCCAGGCGCAGCAGCTGAAAACGAGGAAGAAGACGGCGACGCCTCACAATGAGCACCAGGAAGGCCCACGGGAGCAGCGGAGGCAGTGTCAGGAGCAGGTAGACCATCCGACGGCACCGCAATCCCCGGAGGAGGGTCCTCAACAACCGGAGGAATGACGGGAGATGCAAGGGGGGCCGCAGCAGCCGGGACGTGCACCTCCTCATCCCCGGAGTCCCCGTCCTGAAGGAGCGGCGGGAAATCCACCTCCCGGAACAAATTTACAGGAGCAGCAGGGGCCTCAGAGCACCCTGCAGCCTGATGCCCTAACGGGTCACACCGGAAACAGGTACAGGGTTGTTGGGCATAATACACCTGGACGTAGTAACCCATAAACCGGACAAAAGATGGTATATCTGACCGCAGGCGCATCCCCAAAATACGAATGTTCGTCCGCCTTCCAGCATACCTCCCCGAGGAGAGCGTGTTCACCCGCACGCTGACAACAGCACCATACCTCCCGAAGTAACGCCGGAGGTCTTCAGGACTCCAGGGGCGCCCCATGGACACTGACATAAGTCAGGGCACCACTACGATCCGAAATTACCACAGAGCCGGCATCACCCGGCAACGGCAATGTACGCCCCTCATACCGACAGAGGAAGTCCCGGTACTCCTCCTCCCTCACGAACTTGATAATAACCCGGTGGGCTGTAACAAGCTCAACACCGTAGATAGCCTCCATCGGGATACGAAACATGTCACACATCACCATCTCGATGTCTGTATATCCAGCCTTACAAGTGAACTCCAGGCCCACGGAGCTCACACGCACAATAGGGGGAAGATGGTCTCCCATGTCAGAACTGCAACGTCAACACGCAGCCAGGTAGCAACAAAACTGGGAGGGCAGAGACGCCCACACCACCTGGCGACCAAAATGGCAAACAACCCCAACAGCCAGGGAGGGTCGGCAAGACATCCTCACTCCATGGCTGCTAGGGCCGGACCATCCAGGAGGAAGTTGATTATCTTCTTCACCATGGTTTCATTCGACCCAGCCAGAGCTCTTGGAGTTCACTGTGTTTAGTGGTACCAAAACTAGATGGAAAATGGCAGTTAGTAGTGGACTATAAGAAGTTAAACAAGGTAACTGTAGTTGATGTATACCCACTAACTTTGCTAGAAGAATGCATTGATCAGATTGGTCATGCTAAATATGTATCAAAACTAGACTTATCTAAGGGGTATCACCAGATACCACTTACTAACTTTGCTAGGGAAGTGACAGCTTTTATCACCCTGATGGAGTATTTGAATTTAATGTGATGCCATTTGGACTGAGAAATGACCCTAGCAACTTTTCAAAAGTTGATGAATTCTTTGCTAAAAGATGTGCCAGATTGTAGAGCATACTTAGATGATATTGTGATTTTTAGTATGTATTGGGAAGACCCTATTTCCAGTTTGAAACAATTGTTTGCAGTGTTACGACATGCTAATCTAACTGTAAATGTAAATAATGTAGCTGGGCTAAGGGAACAATAATTTACTTGGGACATGAGGTCGGACTATGTAAGATAGCCCTTGCAAGACAAGATCCAGGCAATCGTGGATTACCCAGTACTAACGAGCAAGAAATCCGTGCAGAGGTTTATGGGATGTGTGCATATTATAGAAGATATTGTAAGAATTTTTAATTGTGGCTGCACCTATAACTAATCTTCTTAGAAAGCAGGTAAAGTTCAAGTGTAGACAGGAGTGTCAGAACTCTTTTCAGAAGTTGAAAGGAATTCTCTCAATGGCACCTGTATTAGCCAGTCCACAATTTGATAAACCATTTATAATGCACATAGACGCTTCGTCCGAGGAGAGGCGAATTTCCAACAATTCTACAACAGGCCCTTGCAATTAATCAGCCTAGTAGCAGTCTAAGGATTGCATCGGTGGACAACCAGCAGGTTAAGTGTTCTCATATTATTAATCGAACTCTTTTAATTTTATAATACACTGTCCATCATTACACCACAAGACCTCCCCAAACGACAAGTATGTCCGTAAGGAATTTGCTCTGTCCCTCCTATTGAATAGTGATGACACAATTTACCTGGTATAGGCAACTTGTATATTTAATTGGAATTTCAGCCTGTGTTGAAGCGGCCATGGTCTCATCATTTTCCCATGCCACGCTCTGGGCTCACGTGTTCCAGGAAGTACCAGACGACGCCATCACGACTCTGCATCTCCGTTCACTATCACAGCTAAGCAGCTGAACTAGTTCAATTTAGTTTATTTCATTGCGTGACGGTTGATAATTAGTAGTCATTTAAGAATATTTCATTTACATGATTTGGGAAATCGAGTACAATTGATAGCCTCATGACCTTTAAATGAGAATAATTTCTTGTTTAACCCTCATTCAATATTCTTGCTACTAACCAATTTATTTAATGTTTATTTGTTTATACCTTAGTAAGAGTTACTAATTTTATTCGAGGAAGAAACAGCCTCGATGAAGCGTACTGGGAGTATTTTACTTCTGGTATAACCCCCCATTTTGTGAAGGATGGAAAGTTTATTTTCGAATAGTAATTTATTTACAGTCCATTTAAGTTTAAGGAATAACTCTTCATAGTTATGTTATCCACTGGCACTGGTATTTTAGTACTTTTCTATTGTTCATTTATCTGTTTCCCTTTTCAATAAAAATAGGGTGGTCCTTCAATTAATTTAAATCAATCAATTAATTAAACATCAGTCAATAAATAGAGAGTAAGCTTTCTTCCCAACACAAAAATATGGTCCTTCGAACTGGATAGATAGCAGAATCAAGCTATCCTAATTAATCATAACTAATTACCGTGTGTAGTAATCTAGACTAACCACATTTTAATATCTGTGGCTACAGACAGTGTACCACATAAGTTAGCCTAACTCACACCAATTTACTTGCTGTCTATACCTCATGTATAAGGTAGCACTAGTGGGACATAGTCAGTTGCCCACAACACTCAGACCTATACCTCACACTGAGGTAAGAATCTTCAGCTCACCAGGAGCTCACAATTTCTATAGTAACTCCACATTAACACCTGCGTTAGATTGGCCTCACCATCTAATCGTTATTTATCTAGGTGGTAATGACATCCATCCTACTCGACACCCAGCTGAGGTAATTAATCACCTTAAAACAATAATTTCCTCATTTAAACTTGTTAGCAGTTCAGTAGTGTTCACATTAGTGGAACCTCGCCAACTAAGCATTAATAATCGTTGGGGAGTGAGTCCAGAATATTACCAAAGGGCTGCCAAATATATAAACTTTCGACTGAGGAAAAGAATACGATTGGATGCCACTTACGTTCAATTTACAGCCAGACCATACAGACAAAACCTGGCAAGAGATGGTGTCCACCTGTCAGGTGAGTCTAGGTCACATGTAGTTGACAAATTGATCAACACAATCGACCATCACAAAAGGTTGTGGCTGGCAAGCCAAAATTAACTGTATATATTTATATTTTCACCTGTGTGTGCAAGTGCACATTTATATATTATAAAATCTAAAAACCCAAAAACACAGCACACATATATATATATTCACATTATTGCACCATTAATTAATTTATGCCAACCTTTATTAGGTAGGAATTTAGGCTGTGATTGTGCTGAGTTTTGCACAAATGCAGACTAAATAACTTAATAGTTTCTTTAGTAGAAATCATTTCAACTAGTCTTGAACTAGTCAGTAGTGCATACATTATTCATTATTGTGCTGACCCTGCCACAGGGTGGGATTGAAGTACTATTATTTACTCTTGTGCTGACCCTGCCCAGGGTGGGATACAAACCTTACATTAACTCTGATTAGAGTATATACTTATTAATTATTTTGTGTATTCATTATTTGTGTATATAAATTTTGAGTGCTGCTGAATGATCACTATTACATCTAATGATGATAATGAAGAGCTAGCCAGAGAAACGTCTAATGGTGACATTCAAGTACTACTCAAAATTCTTAGCTACTTATTGCTAGGTAGGTGCATTTAACCTCGGAATGAGGAAGAGTGCAATATAGCCAGAATAATTTAGGCTATATTCAATTTACTTGTTAACTAATGAGCAAGTACCCAAGCTACATTAGCAATACCTATTGAAGTCCTATGAAACTTGAACTTAAAGCCACCATGGCTACTCCTGAACAGTTAAGGAGAACCTATATTGGCCTTAAAGGTCATTTAACCAGACTGATTAATAAGTTTGAAACTGTCTAAAGCAACTCCCATTGATTACTCTCAATTAGAAACATCATTGATAGTAGCTGATCTCAAATTTGATCAAGTCAGATCTACAATTAGGTCTTATCTTGACCTGATTATTGAATTCAGAATCCCAGTTAATATTGTGGAGTGCATATGTAAGATTGCCTAAAGCTGATTCACTGTGTAACCTAAATGAAAGTTTCTTGCTTTTTGGTGGTGTTATGTCCATGTTCACTATGAGAAAGGTAGGATAGTGGTCAGTTGTTCTGTCATAGATTATACCAGATACAAGGGGAGCTGTTATGTTTGTCCATATGTGATCCAAGGTAGTGGCTGATGTTTGAGTGACTCGGGTAGGTTTGGTGATTGTGGGGATTAGCATACAGGAGTTCATGCTGTTAAGGAAATAGTCAACTTGAGAGCAATTTTGTTGACCCAGGTCAATATTAAAGTCTCCTCCCAGAATGATGTGGTTTTTGTTGAGATTGTTGTTTATAATAAGATTCCTTAGGTTGTCTGAGAAAGAAGCTATGTTAGTATTGGGAAATCTATTGTCGGGGTGTCACGGTTCTCGTTAGTGAAGGGTTAAAGCAACGGTAGACTGGATCTCCTCTCGAGGTGGTTGCTCTGACAATAACCCTTACTCACCATCGTTCTACGGGTCTTCCCTCGATCCTCTAGGCTCCACTGCACGCCCCGGAGAGTACCCCCAGTCGATCTCACAACCGGCCTTAAGTTGTAAGATGAGTGGAGACACAGATCGTTCCCTCAATCTGTGGCCCGCCCCGACACAGAACTCTCACACAGCCTTCAAGGTCGCCAACTGGTGTTTTTAGGTGTCCAGTAACACTGCAGTGGTGAGGTGTAATTGTGGTAATTATGGTAAGAGCAATTTCAAATAGTATGGTCTCAGGCAAGTCACTCTGTCTTACTTCCTTACACGGTCACAAGATAAATAGAGGGGATGATATCAAACACCAAAGAGTTTTGGTATTTTACTTAAAAGACAACGAGAAATATATATATGCATCAATGTATCAGGAGCAAAGTATATCAGCTGCTCGCTCCGCCTCAAATAATGACAAATAATCCAGAACGCACCAAATGGTAACACACGGCAACCCCTCGCGTCACCTGTCAAAGTCAGCTGACTCCGGGCCCTAACACCCGTGAGAAAAGACTAGTACTTGTTTTCTAATTCTGTCACGATCCCCGTTTATTTAACTTTTCGCAAAACACTGTATTTAACATTCACATGGCATACTTATGATTTCACTGGCCTCACGATAAATATCTTATTCACAATGCACTCACAGTGACTTTTCACCGTACCAAAAGATTACTCTATTCTTAATAATATTTACTGTGAATGTACTCGCTTGATCACTGAACTTAACTTTACATCTATACTTTCTCTCAAAGATATATCACTGGCAATCACTTCATGTATATGATATTATTCAGTACACAGGCATGTACATAGATAAATCAGTAATCAAATTACAGGCATATATATATAAATCATGAAGATCAATACACAGGCATTTATATCAATAAATCATGGAGATCAACACACAGGCATTTATATCAGTAAATCATGGAGATCAACACACAGGCATTTATGTCGATAAATCATGGAGATCAATACACAGGCATTTATATCAATAAATCATGGAGATCAACACACAGGCATTTATATCAGTAAATCATGGAGATCAACACACAGGCATTTATATCGATAAATCATGGAGATCAATACACAGGCATTTATATAAATTCTGGGCTCATAGCCTAGCACCAATATCTGGTTTACTACCAATATATATAATAATAATAATCACAAGAAATGAATTAGTCACAGTAAATTCCTTAATGAATCCTGGTGCTTGCACACACCCACACATAGATATATATGTAAACTGATACTGTGAGCGCTCTGGGTAGCCTCACCACACACTGTGCTCTCTGTGACTTAGACTCAAGTGAGACTTGCTCACGACATATAATATATTCTGACAAGTATCTATAGCTAACTAAAGGGGAAATGGGAGGGTAACTGTAAACACCTACTTTACCTATCCTAGGATGACAGTTGGGTTGTAGCTCCTGGTCCAAGCTCTCGCCTCGTACACCCTCCAGAAACACAAGCCAACGTCATAGGATTTTCGCGTCTCGTCGCTTTCTGTACACTGCAGGTCCGTGCTTCTTCCCCTACAGTACGTCGCCGGGTTGAAGTCGGTCTCCTGGCCATCAACTTTCCTCCCAACTACGGCAGCCAGCCTACGTCTCGGCGGTCGTCGTACGTTTCCCAAATAGTCCCTTGTCACTGTACTCCCAGAGGAACTGCCTCTCACCACTATGAAGTCACTGTGAAGTTATCAGCCGTCCCAGACGATACTGCTTAAGCTCCACACGCACAGCACCCGACTTCAGCGCACTTGAAGCTCACTACACTGTCAATTCCCTCGTCGTCTAGACATGTCACTAGGTATTTGGGAAGACTTCTCGACGTGCTTGCATCTAACTGTTGACTCGTAGGGTTCCACGAAGGTGGAGTTACTGTCAAACTTGACAGGATCGTCGATCACACGTTCAACCAAGTTGACAAGGTGGTCAACTCGATTCACTCACGGTGGATTGGCCCGGCCACTAAGCTGTCTCTTATATTGGTGGACTGCCAAGGACGTCACACGCGACGATGCCTGGCCCACTTCTTGCAACGCACCTGTTCCTGAGCACTTGTTGCTCAATATTCTGTCAATTCCTTATCTGAGCCACATCTGGGTTGCAGGAAGACCTCACAGAGTGCGCGCTAACAACTGGAAACGCTTACATCCACCGGAGCTCGGTAATTTGTCACTCAAACAGGATGACCGGTCGCACGTCCTGCCTCTCGGACGCGTCGTGTGAGACTGATAGCGCGAAGGCGCCGCCACGGCTGGACCCCCTTGCCTATGTGACGTCACATTTTCTAAAGTAGGTTTCGATTGGCTCCCAGTGCCACGTCGCTGACGGTGACCAATCAGGCGACACTGACGTCACACAGTTTTGGCGGGAGAACAGACTCGCCAGCGCCATTTTGGCTCCCTAAAGGGCCTATCCCACAAGCCAAAATATTCTTCTTTCACGAATTTCTCGGCTCATCGAGAATACTATTCTCTCCAACATATGTTCAATTGATGCCTGCAACGTAGAGAACGCTCGGGAATAGTGGACATGACTCTTACAGCTGGCGTGGGAGAATTAGAAGGGGGGGAACACCGTCACATACCCCTCCCCTTAAAATAAGAGTCATGTCTGGTTAGTGCATGCGGGACAACGCATCTGCGACTACGTTGTCCTTTCCACTGAAAATCTTGGCTTCCAGCCAGTATTGCAGCCGCCAATGTGTGACACTCCTCATGTGTCTGCAGACCATCTTCAAGGTCATCCTGGGCGTCCACTGCTTACCTATTGCGGACCGAGGGCTCCACACCTCGCGTCCGTTCACTAGCTGGAACTGTGAGAAGTTTAAACGGTTCTGCCACTGCTTTGCGAATGGCCAACAAAACAGGGTCCGCTGTCTCTTCCCACTCGTCTTCTGCTCTACGCAGAACATTTTCAGAGTTGTCTCCGAGGTGGAGTGGAGTCTTCCGACCGCCCCCTTCGACTGCGATCGGTAGGGCGACGACCGAATCTGCATCACTCCCCAATTTATCACTGTTCGTCTGACACACTCAGACCGGACATATTTCCACTGTCAGCCTGATTTTCCCTGGGCCTCCTCACCCAAGAGAAAAGATGTAGTAGTTGCCCAGCCACTTCTATCGACGTTGAACGTCGCACCGTGGTCACCCTTAGGCGACCGCAGAGTCAACAGCGTGTGACGGACCCAACACTGCCGCTATGCACTGGCTGGCAACGCTACTTGGTCTCTCGTACCTGGAGATGCTTTTCCGACCTCTATCCTTACAGGTTTACACTGTCTTGTTAATATGCCTTCTTGCTGTAAAGTGAGTAGCTTTCTCGGGACCAACACGTCCTTCATTTTTGGCCTTCTCGAATCAATTGGGGAATTCTGCCTGTTGCACCTCCTCGAGACGAGTGCGGTCCACCCAAGGGAACCGGTGAGGGTCACCCTTTCGCCCTCACTCGCTCTCCGGGTTCCATGACGAGGTGATCATTTCCCAGGCCGGCGGACGTCTCTCGTCGGCCTTATCAGATCCACGCTCCCTCGTCCGTCGCACTGCCTCGGAATTACAGCACATAGGGAACGCCTCCATGGCGATTCCTTTCTCGTCCCCGCAGGCGTCGAACACTCCGCCTTTCTTCTCGAAGTGCTCCAAGCACTCCTCGTCCTTCACGAGGTNTGCGTGTGGCTGTCTTGATATATACGTAAGCCACTATAAACGTATCTTGCATATTGTTGAGAAAGGGACGATGAGAAGATATAGCAGGCTAAATCTCTGGGAAGAGATTATCGTCACAACTCTCCCCCGAAGCCTGCGTTCTGGTAGAGTCACGTTCACGGGAGGTAGAGGGGGGTGGAGCTGCCTCTACCTCATGCACTCTGGAGAGGGCGTCAGCGATGATGTTATCAGGCCCCTTGATGTAGCAGATCTTTAAATTGAAGCCTTGAAGATATAAAGCCCATCGCAGCAGACGTTGGTTATTAAATTGGGCTTGATGTAGGAATCTCAGAGGGTTGTGGTCCGAATAGATGGTAGGGACCTAGCACCGTGCAGATATGGCAAAGTGTTGTAAGCTCAGGACGATGGAGAGGAGTTCCTTCTCTATAGTACTATAGTTTTTCTGATGAGGCTTCAACTTGCAACTGTAGTAGCTGACAGGTAGAACCTTCTCGCCTCGCTGCTGCATTAAGACACTTCCGATGCCGGTACCACTGGCGTCGACATGGAGGATGAAAGGCTTCTTGATATCTGGTGAGGCGAGAATAGGATTAGAACAGAGGAGGAATTTGAGTTGTTCGAAGGCAACGGTTTGCTCCCTGGTCCAATTATACCGTTGCTTGGGACTGGTTAAGGTGATTAAGGGGGTTGCAACAGTGCTAAAGTTCTTCACAAACCTACGGTAATAGGAAGCAAGACCAAGGAAGCGCAGGAGCTGCTTCCTGGTAGTAGGCTGTGGATACTGTTGGATTGCTTGAATGTGGATATTTAACGGAGCCAGGCTGCCACTCCCTATAACATGACCCAGGTACCGCACTTTACCTTTCGCGAAGGTGGACTTGCCCAGATTGATGGTGAGGCCGGCTTTCAGGAGCTTGTAGAACAATCGTTGTAGCTGGAGCAGGTGTTCGCTCCAGGTGTTGGATGCTACCACGATATCATCCAAATAGGCGTAGGTGTTGTCCAAGCCCTGGATGACGCGGTTGACAGCTCTCTGAAAGGTGGCCGGGGCATTGCAGAGTCCAAAGGGAAGGCGGTTGTACCTGAAAAGCCCGAACGGGGTTATAAAGGCAGACAGTTCTTTAGCTCGCTCCGTTAAACTCACCTGGTAATAGCCCTTGAGTAAGTCTACCTGAGACAGGTAGCGGGCATTACCAATGGCATCAAGTATGTCGTCTATCCTAGGTATTGGGTAGGCGTCCTTCACGGTGACCCGGTTCAACTTCCTATAATCCGTGCAAAGACGGATTTTGCCGTGAGGTTTGGGTACCAGGATGCATGGTGAGGCCCAGGGGGACTCACAGGGGGTAGCCAGTCCATGGTCCAAGAGATACTGTACCTCAGCACGCATGACTTCCGTTTTGCTAGGGCTGATTCGGTAGAACGGTTGGCGAATCGGCTGGGTGTCAGGTAGCAGTTGGATGTCGTGCCGAGTCACAGTACACTCTTGGGGATCATCTCGAAACAACTCCTGATGTTCTCTGATGAGTTTGATGAGTGAAGCACTATTATCGTCCTGAAAATGATTGTGAAGGTCAGTAAGGATTTCCGAATTAGAAAGCGCTGTCTCAGTGTCAGTGTTTTCGGAAGGAGAAGCAGGGAAGGTCTCACTGTGGCTATATGGTCCTGTAAGTGTAGAATAGGTGGTTAGCACAGTGGGAGGAACACCCTGGTAAAGTTTAAGCAGGTTAATGTGGCACAGCTGGGTCTTCCGCCGCCTATCGGGGGTCTCGAGAACATAGTTGAAGTTGTTCCGGCACTCCTTAACACGGTAGGGTCCTGAGAACCTGTTCTGCAAAGGAGAACCTGGGATAGGGAAATAGGCAAGAACTAAGTCTCCTGGTTTAAACTTCCTTACTTTGCAGTGCTGGTCGTAACGAGTCTTCATCCTCTCTTGGGCTTTCTGTAGGTTGTTGCTAGCAAAGGAATGGACCCTCTCTAGAATGTGTCGGAGGTTTTGAAGATACTGGGGCACATTCTGATGCTCACTGAAGGTGGCATCACGTAGAGAATCCTTGAAAGCCTTGAGAGGTGTACGGCACTTACGTCCGTAGAGCATCTCATAAGGAGATACTCCTAGTGACTCGTTGGGAAGACTTCTGAAAATGCACATAATGAGATCAAGTTGCCTATCCCAATCCTTTGAGGTCTCATTGCAAAACTTTTTTAAGAGTGCCTTGATAGTCTGATGACTACGCTCGAGAGAACCCTGTGAAGCAGGATGATAGGGGCTGGACAGTACCTGTTTGATGTTGAACTCCTCCAGAGTCCGTTTGAAGAGATCACTGGTGAAGTTGGTGCCACAGTCGCTCTGAATCTCCCTCGGAAATCCATACTGGGTGAAGATTTTCAATAAATTCTTCACCACTGTAGCAGCCGTAATGTTTTTCACTGGAACTGCTATGGGGAATCTGGTGGTAGGACACAGGATAGTTAAGATATAGGCGTTGCCTGCACTGGTCCGAGGCAAAGGACCAACACAGTCAATAATAAGTTTGTGGAACGGTTCCTCAGGCACCTGGATGGGTATCAGTGGTGCTCTGGGAATGGAAACGTTCGGTTTCCCGGCTAACTGACACACGTGGCACAGTTTGACATGCTTCTTTACATCGTTAACCATACCTGGCCAGTAGTAGTCTTGCCGAATTCCATGGTAAGTCTTGTTGAACCCGTAGTGTGACAATGCTCCGTGGGCCAGGTGTAGAATCGTGGGCCGCAGGCTGGTAGGAATCACTAGTTGTTCAACGTCTGCCCAATCGTCCTCGTCCTTCAGTTTACTGGGTCTATACCTGCGATAGAGTAATTCGTTCTCCATAAAGAACCCAGGAACACTGTCGGATTGGGTTTCAGCCTGAAAGAATAATGGTGTCAAGGTAAGATCATCTCTCTGTAACTTACGGAACTCCAAAGCGGTCAGATTAGGGGGTAGTTTCGAAGGGTCCTGAGGGACAGCGGTAGCAGTAGAGTCAGCTGGCTGTGGTCGTGCAGCTTGAGCACGGGTGGTCACCATAACAGGAGGAGAACCTTCATCACTCTCTTGAACCTTTGCTGGAACATGCTCAAAAATCGGGTTATCCAACACAGAGTTGCTCACCTCGGATATGTCCTTGACGATCAGGTTGTTTGGTTGTTGGTCTTCTGCCAAGTCGTTGCCCAGGAGAAGTTGCACTCCAGGCATGGGAAAAGGCTTTTCCCTGACGGCGACTTGGACTTCACCGGTCACGAAGGGACAATCTAGGTAAACTCTGGCAAGAGGATAAGGAGTTGTAGCAGTAAGGTCAGTGATGAATACAGTCTCTCCTGTGTAGGCGACGTTGGGCACAGCTGATTTCAAGACGATCGATTGTAGAGCCGCTGTGTCCCGCAGGATCTTAAGTCCAAAACGTCCCTCTGAATCTGAACCGTGGGTAGTGATAGTTCCTGGATATAGATGCTTGCTAAAGAGAGAGAGATCATTAGCATGAACACCAACATTCATTACAGGCTTACCGGACTTAGGGTGAGTAGGTTTGGGCTTAGGAGGAGGTTCTATGTTACCTTTAGATTGGGACTTACCACATTTTTCTATGGTATGTCCATATAGTCGACAATACCTGCAGTACAGTTGAGAGGTACCTTGATCTGGGCTCGCTTTCTCGTAACTGTACCAAGACTTCTTACTGGTAGGTTCTGGTGTCAGCCGGTGGATGAGGCTGTAAGTGTCAGCTGACTTCGCGCACTTCACCAAATCGGTCTCTTCTTTGTCTGCTAAGTATAGGCGGACAGGAGGAGGTACACGTCTCAAAAATTCTTCAACCAGTATGAGGTTGACAAGCTCTGGAAAAGTAGAGACATGTGCTGCCTCCAGCCATTTCATGAAATATCTCCGTTTGGTGTTAGCAAATTCTAAGAAGGTGGTGGTACTTGCCTTGACGTAGTCACGGAACTTTCGTCGATAGCTTTCGGTGGAGAGAAGGTAGGCGTCCAACACAGCTTGCTTCAAGGTGGTGTAGTCGTTTTCCGATGCCAAAGTGCTGAGTGTGACGGCTGCTCTACCTGTTAAATGTACTCTGAGAAGGGTAGCCCATTGGTCGTCAGGCCAACTAAGTTGATTAGCAAGGGTCTCAAAAGTTGTGAAGAACACATCAACCTCCGTTTCTATGAACGGGGGCATTAACTTACTTGCATGGGAGACATTGAAACTGGGAGGAAGACTAGCTGCCGCTTGCTGGAGTTGAGCTTGGTGTGCAGCGTCCCTCGTGAGTTCTCGGTCACGACAGTCTAGAGCTGTTTCTGCCTGCCGTTTGTCGTGTTCACGTTGTATCTCGAGTCGCTGTTTGTATAAGGCCAACTCACGTTCACTTTCTTCTTTCTTCAGTGCGGCCTCTCTTTCACTTTCTTCCTTCCGGATGGCAGCTGCACGCTCTTGTTCTTCCTTTCTGATGGCAGCTGCTTCCTTTTGTTGCTCCCGCTCGATCTTAGCAAGTTCTAGCTTGAGCTTATTGCTGTCAAGTCATGTTTATCTGAAATAGTGTATTGTTCATGAGTATCAGAATCTATCTTCCCTTCATCCAAAAGATAATCTAAAATTATATTATTTATGGCATATTTGTTGGCGCCAGGTGGAACTTCCAATTGATACTCGTGTGCAAGAGTTATCAATTCGACCCTTTTAGCATGACGCAATTTCTCTATTTCACCTTCTGGATCTGCCTTGAAAGTTTGGATACGAAACATGGTAAATAAATGAGACACGAATATACTGTGAGAATATGGTGAATGTCAGAAACAGGAAACGTGGCAACTGATACCTATCCTGTGGGGAATTATTAATAATTAAAGTTAATTCAAGATGGTAAATGAATAAGGTCGCAGGAAATCTTGTACCTGGTACTCACTGTGGGAGGATAAAGGCAAGAAAATCCTACTAATTAGTGGAAACTGAGTTTAAAAGACAAGTGAAACACTAAATGGCTTCAAAATAAATGAGGTAGTCCAAAAATGTAGTCATACCTTGCCAAGTCACTATAGAACATAAGCAAAGGTACCCACTGAAATTGAATATGGTATTTACAGAATTAGCGAACTTCGTGCTCAAAAGAAAGAAAGCTAATTCCCTACCTTGAGTAAATACCATCAATTCTGACCAACGAGTAGGGGTGCGAGTGTCAACTGGTGACGAGAACTATCGGCGAGGTCCCAACTCGCCAATAATAGTTCGTGCTAGAGGATCTTTGGCCCTCTTTTTCCTCCTAGAGTCGGATTGCAGAAATTAGGTGCTATTGACCCGGAGACAGACCACAGTACCAGGGTACCTATGTGATAATCTGTCAAAAATGTGAGAAATATCTGAGGGACAAAAGATGTTAAACACGGGTAATAACACGGAAGGGGGAGACGACCAATTAAGAGTATGACTGAGGCCTACAGTCACCACGTAATCCAAAGTTGTCTCACACTCACCATATGCTACTCCCGTAATGCACAATAAACACAGCACCATAAATAAATAAAATGATTAATGTAAATATTGAAAGCAAGGGAATGAAAGCCAAGTACGCTTACCACAATTACCAATACCTGAGTGCAGCTCCTAGGACAGGCCCCCAATTATATGTGACGGTAAAGTAGTGGAGTATGGTGGTCGGCAGTCTTCCACTGGCAGATGTTAAGGCCGGGCCACATAAATATTACAAAGAAAAAAAAAAGAAAAAAAGAATGACTGCGTGTTTGATAATCTGTGGTAAGGTAAGGGAAGAGACATAAAACACAATAATAAACAATGCTCTTTAATAACACTAAGAAACAAATTGAAATAAAGGCAAAAATCTTGGCTTAATGGTGCAGAACAACAAGTGGAAAAATAACTGAACATAAAACTGGATTACGTTAAAGGGAGGAGAAGTGACATACAATAACAAGCAAAATAATATTAGTGCTGGGAATATATGCGCTAGCTATAAACCTCTATTTGATCACACGAGGTGAGTCAACTTAGGTGTTCATAGCATGAGAGCACTAGATATTCTGGTGAGAGAATGGCTGGGCGGTCCTGACAATGGCTAGCGAGGAATGTGATTGGCGTGGAGCTGGAGTGGTGTGTTGTTTAACGGCCAATGAGAACGCAGCGTCCAGTAACAAGCAGTTTGTCTGGGACTGTAGCCGTCGGCGCGACCAGGTGTGCAGAAGTGGGGTGGAAGGAGGGAGTTGCAGGTGCGTGTGGCTGTCTTGATATATACGTTAAGCCACTATAAAACGTATCTTGCATATTGTTGAGAACGGGACGATGAGAAGATATAGCAGGCTAAATCTCTGGGAAGAGATTATCGTGACAAGTGATTTTTAGCAATCCCATGTTGTGTCGTTTTTACAAGATTGTTCACTGGAAGATGGTGAATGATTTCCTCTCTTAGGATTCTCTCCATTAGCTTGCAGATGTGTGATGTCATGCTGATCAGACAGTAGTTTCTGCTGAACTCTTGTGCATTTTTTTGAAATATAGGTCTGGGGAAAACTGAATTGTGGGATTTATTGATTTATTTGCAATTTATTCATTTATATTAATGTATGTAGTAATTTAGTTCTTAAGTTAATTATTTATTTCGGTAACTAACTGTGTGATGTTAAAGTGGACTGTACGATTAAAATTCGTACATATCGTTTTCTACTCAAGCTGGGGTGGTTTATTATTTATATATATAGTATATCAATCAAAATTATCGATCGGTAGGCATTCACTACAACGTTACTAGGTGTTAAGATTACAAATGATTCGTTAATACATGGGGAAACCTTATGTGTATAGTTGATTATTGCCTGGGACAACCAGATATGAACACGGATGATAACACAAACTAATACTCCTTGTAGGTGAAGCTAGAGTCTTCCCATGTCACATGCTGTACCAGATAATTGTTTGCTAATTCTTCTTCCTTTTTAATTTCACTTGTCAAATGGCACTCATAATAATAATCGAAACATATATATATGACAGTTAAATCAGGGGAAAATATCGTAATTTATTAGATAAGATTTAATTAATAATTGCCCTGTTTGGGTGGCTCGCCATGCATTCTCACCGGTATACCCTAATCCACCTAATATTATTGGCCAGAAATTAATAGATTTAATGAGTTATCAGATAAAGAACACTTCCCCTTATTGTAGGCGATGATTGTGCTTCTGATGGGCGCTGTTTACAACCCACAACACCGTGTCTAGAGGGAAATAAAAGTGGAGCTTCTTGCAGCTCCAGTGAGACTTGTTTACGTTAAATTTAATGACATCTGCTTCTCTCCCACTCACACATCCAGTGCCAGCACCAGATGTCGTTTTATCAAGAAGTGGAAAGAGAGCTCATATTTAATCTATTTTAATACTGATAATTAAGTTCATTAAAGGGAAATGTTTTTATGATGTTTACCATCCAGAGACAGATTTTTTAAGATGAGCCGAGCTGGGAATGCAAGAAAATTACTGAAATGGATAAAGGGCTATTTGTCTAATCGAACAGCATATGTTTTGTTTAATGGTGTTAAAAGCACGTTAAAAAAAACGTGTTAAAAAGTAAAAAAGTTTAATGGTGTTTGCTCTCTGTGCAAAAGCACAGAGAGCAAACACTTTGAACTGGGAACTCCACAAGGAGGGGTCCTCAGCCCCTTGTTGTTCAACATTCTGATGCATAAACATATTAAAGATCTTCCAACTAATAATGAAGACACTGTCATTTGTTATGCTGATGATATATGTTTACAGGCTGCCTCCGAGCCTAGAATGCAAGTTCTGCTCGATGCTTTTGCTACTAGAGCTGAGGAATGTGGCCTCCTTATCTCTGTACAGAAAACTGTGCCCTCATTCCATGTGGTATTCCACCACCCAATTATCATATAGATGGGTGAGCACTCGAGAACTGCGAGTCTTACAAATACCTTGGTGTCCCCATTAACGACCCTGGGTACCTTTCTTCTCTAAAGAGGAGACTGTGGAAGAGATTAAAGCCCTTGTGGGTCCTTGTTGGTGTCAATCATGGAATTAACGTGAGACTAGCTAGAATGTTTTATGTATCATTTATACGCTTTGTGATTGACTACAATGCTCTACATCTCACACTGTATACAGACAAAGAGCTGAAATCTCTTGAAACCTTGCAAAATGAAGCTATGCGTCTCATCCTGGGGCTCCAAAGTCCACAAGAATAGTTAATATGAGAGCAGAGTTAAAATTACCTACCATAAGTGAGAGAATTTTGTCTATTAGCACAGTTTTCGGCATGAAGGCATTGAGTAGATCTTGGCAACACATGAAGTTTCAAGCTAAACTTTCTAATATGCTGCACTTACCTCAGGTCTATAGAAGAAGAACGAAATCTGATTATGTATTTTGGTTCTACAAGGTAGCCAACTCCATCAAAATATTAAATATGCACCCAACTCAATTAATGATTAATCAACCAATTACTCCATGGGATAACTGGGATCTATCAGTTGATTTTGTAAATGCGCCCAAGAAAGATAGTGTGCACTCTACATTATTAAAACAGTTAACACTGAAAAGCATCACTGAGAGTACTCAGAGTATGGGTAACGATGTGTATCAGTGCTATACCGACGGCTCTGTAGAAGAAGGTGGACGATGTACCGGATGTGCATGTAATATATTTGAACAATCTTCTCTCGTACATACAGCAATGAACCGTGTCAATGACTGGGCAAGTACAACTCAAACCGAACTTGCAGGCATATACCTTGCCACTGAATTTTTAAAAGACAAAGGCAGTGGACTTATATACTGTGACTCGCAGAGTGAAAAAAGTCAGTGATATTCGAATGAATGTTTTAGCTGCTAAAGAAAACAGATTTGAAATTAAATTCCTATGGATACCATCACATGTTGGCATCTCAAGGCATGACACTGTTGATATGCTTGCAAAGACAGCCTGTAGAAAACCAGTGGTAGAAATTGATATGGGTGTTTCATTAACAGTGACAAAGAGAATACTTAAATAAATATCTAATGAAGATCTCACCGACCTAACAAATTCACAAAGACCTGAAAGTTGTAGCATTAAATATTATGAT
>WNGS01031628.1:53960-64712 GCA_020271785.1 Procambarus virginalis
TGAATCAACTAGGAGTTCACAGCTTAAGAGCACAAGATATTCTGATGGTGGTACTGCTAGTCGACCCCGACGTCGCCTTGGCGTGGAACGTGGTTGGTGGAGGGCTGAAGTGGCGTGTTCTCGAACGGCCAATGAGAATGCAGGAAGATCCACAATTCAGTAGTTTGATACTTGGAGTGCAGCAGTTGAAGGGTCGGTGCTGAGAAGAGGTGTGCTGGAGTGAGGGGGGGGGGGTATGCAGGTGCGTGTGGCTGCCTTGACATACGTTTAAGCTACTGTAGAACGTATCTTGAATGTAGCTGCGAACGTGACGATATAGGGAAGAGCAGGCTCAATCTCTTGGAAGAGATTATCGTCACAATATATATATATATATATATATATCACTTCTGGGGTGTGAGTTTTCAGTTGTATCTAGTCCTGGGACCATTCAGGCTTGTTTGCATATATATATATATATATATATATATATATATATATATATATATATATATATATATATATATATATATATATATATATATATATATATATATATATATATATATATATATATATATATATATATATATATATATATATATATATATATATATATATATATATATATATATATATATGTGTGTGTGTGTGTGTGTGTGTATATGTATGTATATGTGTGTGTGTATGTATATGTATGTGAATAAAGTATATATGGAAGCTGATCAGAATTACATTTCACTTTTGTAAATGCACATTAATGACACTATGTAAAAGACACATCGAACACTTTATGTAGGGCATACGTAAATCTGTGTATCTATGTATTTATGTATGTAGGTTAGCTTAGCATTTTAAAAGCACCTAATCACCTTCTGTGGTCGATTGTTCAATAAACCCCTGAACTATATGTTTAACACATCTCTAACCCTGTCCATGGAGGACAGAAGAAAATGTATATATGCTGGTTAGGATTGTAAATGTGTGGCCACGTCTGTGGTAGAAAATAATAATAAAAATAAATAAAAAATAAAAAAAAAACTTCAAGTTGATCTAATTAGGGTTTTGAAATGGTCAAAAGATTGGCAGATACAGTTTAATGCTGATAAATGTAAAGTTTTGAGGCTAGGTAATGATTATAGAGTTACAAGATACCAGCTGGATGGTGTTGAGAGTGCGAAGTCGGATTGCGAAAAGGATCTGGGAGTTATGATTAGTAAGAATTTAAAACCAAAGGATCAATGCATGAATGTTCGTAATAAGGCAAATAGGACACTGGGATTTATTAATCGAAGCGTTAGTAACAAGACACCTGGTGTTTTTCTTCAGCTATATCTTGCTCTGGTTAGGCCCCATTTAGATTATGCAGTTCAGTTTTGGTCGCCGTTCTATAGAATGGATATAAATTCACTTGAATGTGTCCAGCATAGGATGACAAAGTTAATTCCCCAAATTAGAAATCTTTCATATGAAGAAAGATTAACAAAGCTTAAATTGCATTCACTGGGAAGGCAAAGAGTTAGGGGTGACATGATAGAGGTTTACAAGTGGATGAATGGACATAAGAAAGGGGATATTAATGGTGTATTAAACGTATCAACACAAGACAGAACGCGAAACAATGGGTATAAATTGGATAAGTTTAGATTTAGGAAAGACTTGCGTAAATACTGGTTCGGTAACAGGGTTGTTGATTTGTGGAACCAATTACCACGTAACGTGGTGGAGGTGGGGTCCCTCAATTGTTTCAAGCGTGGGTTGGACATGTATATGTGTGGGATTGGGTGGTTATAAACAGGAGCTGCCTCGTATGGGCCAATAGGCCTTCTGCAGTTACCTTTGTTTTTATGTTCTTATGTTCTTATTTTTAAGTTTCTTATTGTATCCAACACAATATTTTCGAATTTTTATGTTGTCGATTATTATCTAACTTTTACCTTTTGTTCTTTTTTGTTCATCTAGATGTTAAATGAAACTGGTAACATCTATACTATCGAGAGATATGTGAGGTTCATGTCACATCCATACAGTTTATATACGAAAGGTCCGTGATCGCTGACATATATATTAATTAGCAAGCATAAAGATTGCATATTAAATTTATTTGATATTTTTAATATTATATATTTACTGAACAAGTTTATTTAATTTTCCTTAACTTTTTTAATAATAAATAACATTGTCGTAAACTGTTTATTTACTACCTCATTATATTTAAGTTCTTTCTCTATATGATAAACTAAAAATTAAATATAGAAAATTTACATAATGTATGTCAGTTCTCACTGCATGAAAGTTTCTTACTTGTTTATCTTATGACATCTGTAACATTAACTATAGAACTGTAATTACAAGTTATGACTATTTTATGTCAACCCATCTAACACCACCCACCTTATGGATGGAAGACTTGACTGTAATAAATGAAGGCCAGCTAGTCAACGCTGTCCAAGGATCGGCATTACAATGGCTAATTAGTGATCACTTTCCCATATTAAGTACATACATCCCTATAAGGTAATAAACATTGGTGAAACTTTTATCCTGGGTAAAATAACTTATTAACATTAATGCTGTAATTTAACAATGCACTGTACTTGTTGAATTAAAATGACTTGAAGTTTAACATCCTGAGAATAACCTTGTATATGAAACTTGGTAAGGGTAACAAGGGTAAATGTAATGATGTGTAACATCCAGAGAATAAGTTGAACAATAGGGACTTACATTAGTAAAAGTGCTATCTTGGATAAAATAACAATGTAATACTGTAACATTGTATGAGGTTAACATTGAGTTGCCTGGAGTGGGGGCCAGACGGAGCCCCAGAGCGTCAATTCAATTTCTTTCTTTATTATGCACCACATACCCATCCCGTGGGCGGTGGTGTAAAGGATTACAGAGGCATATAATAGGTTCAGAACCTGAACCCTCTAGTTCGCTTACCTAAGCAAATAACAATCTTTTGACGATAGTTATACAATTATTAATGTGTAACGTACGGTTATGTTACGTTGTTGGGTTGATTAGATACACAGTGTTTAGTGAGTTTCATATTTATTTAGTAGTCCTGGATACAGCAGTGTCGTAGACGTTGAGACGAAGCCTGGAGCAGAGCAGAGAGCTGAGTGAGGCCGGAGTCGTGGAGCTCTATGCAGGAGAGCGTGGCGGCTCGATTGGGAATTGCGAGTGTCTGAACTCGGGGAGCGAGAGCGTTGTAGCTGGATGTGGTCGTAGTCTGCTGTCTGCTCTGTGTCGAAGCTGTAGCGTCTTGGGTCGACTAGAACTGCCCAAGCCGAGTACTACATTCTTGACTGGAGATTGTACTGCTTTGCTGGTCTCACATCGCTGGGTTATATGGTGATTACACCTCAGCTCCCTCCAACAAGGTGAGAAGAGTATTACCTGTAATTGGGTAAAGGATTGTAGCTTGTGTTATTAGTAATGCATTAAGATAATGAGATAATGGAGCGAGTATAAGGATTACTCGCTACAAATGTTATATATACATGTACACATGCTCATGCATACATATACATATACATACGTATACATATATACATACACATACATATTTGATCACCCACACAAATACACACATCAATAATCTTTTGTCACAAATGGTTCAACAAGAGGCTCACAACAGTCACTATACAAGGCACTTTACATCTATGGTGAGTCACACAGTTACTAGTCTTGCTCCACACCCACCCAACTGGGCGGCAGCTTTACAGTCATGTGCTCCACACCCACCCAACTGGGCAACAGCTTTACAGTCATGTGTATGCATTACTTACAGTAAGCAAATTTTGGATACCTCGCCAAGATCTCGGACAGCACCAGGCTTCGGGTCACTTGAACGCCACCCGCCCACCTGTTAGATTAAGTACTTGCTAAAAACTCTGTGGCTTTACAATTATAGAAGAACACCAATGTTATGTACTCTCACAAATCCAATGTACCTTCTTATATATAAACTAAATCAATAAGTATATAAATAAATATTGAACTAATAAATTAAATTAATTTGAATGCGAAGGGATAAATAGCAATTTTTTATGAACAATTTTAGTGGCAAAGAGATGATAGTAATTTACAGATATTACCATTTAATCAGCATTTCCATCTTTAAATACATATTATGAACAATAATTACTTCATTGAAACCGAATAGTGCGTTGCCTAACTCATATGCGTTGCAGCTTTCATTAGGCCATAATGAAATGGAGTCCTCAAGAAATGAATTGTTTGTGTATTTGCTATTTGTACCCATAGGATTGAGCTGTTAGCTCTTGGCTCCCTCCTTTCTAACTGTCTGCTGTCTAATGAACTGGCTCAAGACCTTTTTTTCTCTTATTTATTTTTATTTATTTATTTATTTATATACAAGAAGGTACATTGGGTTTGTGAGGATACATAGCATGGTATTTACATTCTTGTAAAACCACTAGTATGCGCAGCGTTTCGGGCAGGTCCTTAATCTAGCAAATAATTTTAAGTGGGTAAATGAAAACAGGTACAGTGCAAGAAAAAATTGAGAAGAGAGAAATTACTAGGTATATTAAAGCACATCGGTAGCTCTGATTGATTGCATTAACAGTTTGATTGGTAATTTAACAAAGATTAATAGGCACAATACTGCATATTGATAGCACATATAAGAAGACAGTAATGATCACAGTGGTAAAGTTGTTTGGATTAGGTACATAAAGATTAGGAGATTGGGTAGCACTATATACAGTGCAATTTTAAAACACAAAGAAGGAAACTATGAAGATGAAATTAAGCACTTTTTAGTTTTGTTTTTGAATGATGCAAAAGTTGGACAGCTTTTCAATTCATTAGGGAGTGAGTTTTATAAACTAAGCCCTATCATTTGCATAGAGTGTTTACAGATATTAAGTTTGACTCTGGGGATATCAAAGAGATACTTATTTCTCATGTGGAGATAATGGGTCCTGTTACATCTGTCCAGGGAGAGTTTCAGAGCAGTGTTTGCATTTAAGAACAGGGTTTTGTAAATGTAATTAACACAAGAGAATGTGTGGAATGCGTTTATGTTTAGCATGTTTAGGGATTTAAACAAGGGGGCTGCGAGATTATCCCTTTTTGGTGGTGAATAGGTTACAAGAAACCTCAGTCAGAAAGGACTGAACTAGCATCAAACTAATGCTGAGGGCAGATTATACTTTAATGACTGACCAGGGATGCATAGAGCAGCTGCAGGAGTCCAAATCCTTGGCACTCCTTATCCACTAGGTCGTGGAGCTTCTTGGGGCCTCAGAAGGAGGTCATCATAGTAGCTCGAACGGTCTTCACACCGATATAGAATTTATATTTGATGTGTATGGCCATGAAAGCAGTTTGAATCCAAGTAATTCATGCAACATAAAAAGGATCACGATAGTAATATAAATATTGGCAAAGTTAATATTGGGTGCAAGGATCTGAAGGTGTGAACGTAAAGGCACTTGTACCTAACAGTTAGTTTATTCATAAAACTTAATAATAACGGTACATGACAAGAACAATCTAACGTTACGTTAATGTCGGAAGTGGTGCTTGACAAGGCTAACTAGCCGGAACACTGGCTTCCGGTTCAGACTGCTCGCGGTATCGCTGACCCTGTCTACACTTAACAACAGTGGGCAACCACTCCAGATGCAATGGCAGCTTGATGAGACAGCTGCAAGTAGCAATAATATACAATGAAAGACAACGGTCCTCGTTGGTGCCAGATGCGAATCCGGGATCAATGAGGGTAATTACAGTTGCAATAATGCATGGCCCCACGTTGGGCCAGATGGGAGTCTGGGGTCAATGTGAGGCAATCAATGTTGGAACCAATCACCGCCTCACGTTGGTGCCAGATACTAGATCCGTGGCCAGCGTGGGATGACTGATGACTGAATGACTACAACTGACAGACTTTTCACTGAGACGAGTCTTCCGTGCAACACTCAATTTATTACGTTACTTTGTCACCAAGACATGCAATCACAACAGAGGTCAAAGCAATCAACAATGGATATGGGTAATTAGCAATCCCTGAGTAATCGTAACAAGATCTGTCACAGCTTGACAGCTCACTCAATTCACAAAGAATTTACGTTAAGGCTTGGCGCCACTAAGACTGCTTAACTAACATCCATCGGTCAGTACGATTACTAATCACCGCGTATCAAATCAATTGAAGTTAACACACTGATATCTCAAGGATAATTGAACATGAAGTTACACTGACGTCGCAAGTTAACGAACACAAGTTTAACTGAACACTGAGTATACTGACTTCTCAAGTTAATGAACACAAAGTTACACTGAACACTGAGTATACTGACTTCTCAAGATACTGAACACAAATTTACACTAACGTCTTGAGAATAGCTGAATGCACCAATACGGGTCACTGAGACCAACACCACATATTAACGATAATTGTACACACCAACACGGGTCATTGAGACCAACAACAATACACCAAATCAAAGTACACCAGGTCACACAGACCATCTACAAATAGTAAAACACCACATACAACACTGACACACTCACGTGTCACCAAACAGATAATAATACATAAAGTAATTAACTCTAACTTGGATTTACAGCATGTCCCCTGGAAATAAAGACAGAACGGCATGGACATGGGTTAATCACAAAGTGATGGTATATAAATAAATAAACCACACTAAACACAGTAAAATACACACGCCACAAAGACAACTAAATGTGTAAAACTGAATGTGTAAGATGACAATCACACTAAAGATCTGGCTACAGTATTCACACAGAAAAGCTGTAGCAGGTCTTTACCTATCGTGCTTCCTCGGGGAATCGAACTCGGCCCTGTAGGGGAACTAATGAGAATGAACACTGGACAGCTGTATCAAATATAACACAAGGAATTTGCACAACAACAGAAGATACAGAGAAATAATGTTTGAGTACTCACATTAATTTATATCGGTATGTCACACACAAATATCAATCACAATCTCACTGCTCCAGCTGTTGATTGAAGACCACACACTGGAGATGATGGAGTGAGGAAGGGTTGGGTTGGAACACCGATGCTCAGAGGTAGCGAGGTGAGGCTGAGCGAGGCGAGGCTGGCCTCCAGGTGGCGAGGGGCGGCGGGGAGGTGTTTCCCGCGAGCGCTCTCGACAATAGAGGCGAGAGTCGCCTAACACTTTTCCACTAATAAACTTAGTAATGCGCTCACAATTATACACCGGGTTTTAAACACAAGCGTGGTGTGAGGCACCTCCCCGGGTGCCTCACACCAGATGTGAGGCACCCGGGGAGAACAATGGTGTGGACGAGGAAAATTAAAAAGTGTCCACACTCCCACAGTAGTGATATTCACACAGGATCTTCACTCAAACACTTAGAATCGTTTCCTGATTCTTATATCTCACTGTGACAGAGCAATAAAATGACGGATTGCTCTAGGAGAAGCCAATAACAGGCGATAACTTTGAACAGTCCTGTTGCACCTGTTGGCATCACACATGACGGCAAAGACTTCACTTTATCTTCCTGAAATTTTATCACTAGCGATGCTCCGGCGAAACAGGATTCTGCAACTGAAACGTGGAACGGCATAGGGTCGATTTAGGCTGGCTGGAGGTTGATACAGGAGGGAGGAATCAAGGCTTTGGCCAGAGCCCTGATCTCCCTGCTTCTCGACAGCGGAGCTCGCAGATACAAAATGACGCCCTATTAAGGCGCGGGAATCTCGCAGCCGCAAGGTTTTGGCGCGAGAATTCGGGCAGCGGCTCCTTTGGTTGCAGCCACTCGGCCAATCAGGTTCGAGCATCGGCGGAAGGCCTCGTGCCGCTCCCAATGAGGGCCAAGCCGGCAGGAGACGCTGATGACGTCACGTCACCGGCATAGGGGAACCGTTGGTACCTGGCGGTGGTCCCCTTAGCCTTTCTCTCTCTCTCTCTCTGTTGCCAGGGCCAAGGGTTACAGAATTCAGGGAAAACCTGCAACTATTCACACAGAATACTTACGACAACGAGAGTTACTTCTTTGGAATGTTGAAGGCATTCCCTTTCGAAAGAGACTTGATTTCACTAGTCTGTCTCCATGACCAAGGAAGATAGACTTTTGTGCATATCTCCACATTTTTCTGAAGCAAAGTGCCTTTTTCTACTATCACCTAACAGATGTAAGCTAGCTGAGAAGTGGCTAAAAACCCAACTTCTCACAGGGGCTGAGTGTTGTCTGAAAGCAGAGTTTGATATTATTCTGATAGCAGATTTTTGCTGGGTAATGATGGACTTGAGGTGGTTTGCAGTGGTTGAACCCCATGCACAGATACCATAGTTAAGATAGTGGATAGATTAGTGCACAATATAGTGAGATGAGAGCAGAATTAGGTACATAATATCTGCTGTTGGAGAGTATACCAACTGTTTTAGAGACTTTCTTAGTTATGTGTTGAATGTGGGTGCTGAAGTTGAGTCTCTTGTCTAGGAATAGGCCAAGAAACTTTCCATCATTTTTATTACTGATGTTAACATTGTCTATCTGAAGCTGAATTGCATTTGTTGATTTGCTTCCACATAAGATGTAGTAGGTCTTTTCTATCAAATCAAATGTTTATTCAGGTAAAAGTACATACATAGAGGATTAGTTACAAACATAATGTTGGATTTATAGATAGAGCTAGTACATACAATACCTAAAGCCATTCGTATGCATAGCGTTTCGGGCAAGGTGAGGTGGGGAAAAAACACTTAGACTAAAACTTAATAGTAATTGAGCTTAAAGTATAAAATGCGTTGAAAGAAAAAAATAAAAGATAAAAAAGGGGGGAACATGGTAGAAAATAGCCATTATACAAGTTGGTTAACAAACAGCATTGTTTAAAAACAGTAAGACATAGGTGGACATTTAGGGGTAAGGTAGGTTACATGGAGTTAATTAGGTAGTACTTAGTTTTCATCTTAAACTGCTTGAAAGAGGTACAGCCTTTGACATGATTGGGAAGGTCATTAAACATTCTGGGTCCCCTTGATTTATAGAGCATTTTTAGTTTGATTAAGACGTACTCTTGGAATATCAAATAGGTATTTGTTTCTGGTGTGGTGCCCATGGGTTCTGTTACCACCTTCTAAGAAGTTTTTAAGGTCAGGATTGACATTACAATTCAGAGTTTTAAATATATAGAGTACACATGAGAGGATGTGCAGTGACTTAATATCTAACATATTCAGAGATTTGAGTAAGGGTACCGAGTGATGTCTGGGCCAGAGTTAAATATTGTTCTAACAGAAGCTTTGTGTTGGGTAATTAGAGGACGTAAATGATTTTGGGTAGTAGAACCCCAAGCACAAATACCATAGTTGAGATAAGAATAGATGAGAGAGTAATAGAGCGTCACCAGGGCAGAGCAAGGTACATAATATCTGATCTAAGAAAGAATGCAACAGTTTTATAAACATTTTTTTTTTTGCTATATTTAGAATGTGTCCCTGAAAATTCAGCTTGTTATCGATGAGGACACCAAGGAATTTACCATCAATTTTACTACTGATTTGTATATTGTTTATTCTTAGATTGATTTCATTTGAGGATTTATTATAAAAAAAACATAGAAAGTTGTCAATGAGTTTTTTTTTGTCATTGAGTGAATTTGTTGGCAGTTAGCCAAAGATGGACTTTATTTAGCTCAGTATTCACTGTGACGTTAATAGCAAGGACTGGTTTAAATGAAGGTTCTGTCGTCAGCAAATAGAATTGGTTTGAGGTGTTGGGAGGCATTTGGAAGGTCATTAATGTAGATGAGAAAGAGGAGAGGGCCAAGTATGCTTCCCTGAGAAACACCAATGTTGATGGATGGGTGGGAGAAATTGAATTATTCACAGAAACATACAGGTGCCACATCAGTAAGGTAAGAGAAATGCTCTACAAATCAGATTAATCTAGAAATGAAAATCATAAATCTAGAAAAGCTTTACAAATCAAGGGACCTCGAATTTAATACAGACAATATTGCTGCAGGCATTGTTATCCAGTCAGCACAGGTAATATACAACTCACAGAAAATCAACATATGAAAAGACGGGCATAATGTAGGTTGTCAATCACCCAAAATTGGATACCAATTTACATTGCCTTTTCATTACCATCTATGCCAGACTAGCAAAAATTGCCACTGCTCGACAGTTGAAATACATCCATGTTTCACAGATAATGGAGGAAATGAAAAAGAATATATTCCCAAGTGTCGGCAAAGTAGCGGACGGAAGATCCACTGCTATATGGTACGAACAAGCCACTGGTTACTCATCTTTGAAGCGTGGCAAAAAGATATCTAGAGACATCCCAAGAGTTAGTGTCAAATAAATACTATTGAATATAGTAATCAATATTAAATAGTATTCAACATTGAATAGTAATCATACTGAATAGAATAGTATTGATTAGTATTAAATAATGAATACTATTCAATATAAATAAATACTTTATTCCGCGCCGCTGTCCCTCACGGGATTGGGGGGTGCTCCGACGGAACCCCAAAGTGATAAGCCAAGAATACCAAGAAACGGAATTACCGCAGTCTAATTACAGATTTCATGGCAATTGAATTACATTAGCATGATATCGGCTATCCATTATTTGCTGTAAAAATTTTTAGGCCCATTCATTATGAGGCAGTATTTATTTATCCATTTAGTCGTTATAATTAGCCTATGCTTCTTCATGCAAGAACTTCATTAATAATCATTATGATTATTTTAATTTGTGGTAAATTTCGTA
>WNGS01031628.1:65712-77141 GCA_020271785.1 Procambarus virginalis
GTAGTGGCTGATGTTTGAGTGACTCGGGTAGGTGGTGATTGTGGGGATTCGCATACAGGAGTTCATGCTGTTAAGGAAATAGTCAACTTGAGAGCATTTGTTGACCAGGTCAATATTAAAGTCTCTCTCCAGAATGATGTGGTTTTGTTGGAGATTGGTGTTTATAATAAGATTCCTTAGGTGTCTGAGAAAGAAGCTATGTTAGTATGGGAAATCTATTGCGGGGTGTCACGGTTCTCGTTAGTGAAGGGTTAAAGCAACGGTAGACTGGATCTCCTCTCGAGGTGGTTGCTCTGACAATACCCTTACTCACCGTCGTTCTACGGGTCTTCCCTCGATCCTCTAGGCTCCACTGCACGCCCGGAGAGTACCCCAGTCGATCTCACAACCGGCCTTAAGTTGTAAGATGAGTGGAGACACAGATCGTTCCCTCAATCTGTGGCCCGCCCCGACACAGAACTCTCACACAGCCTTCAAGGTCGCCAACTGGTGTTTTTAGGTGTCCAGTAACACTGCAGTGGTGAGGTGTAATTGTGGTATTGTGGTAAGAGCAATTTCAAATAGTATGGTCTCAGGCAAGTCACTCTGTCTTACTTCCTTACACGGTCACAAGATAAATGGAGGGGATGATATCAAACACCAAAGAGTTTTGGTATTTTACTTAAAAGACAACGAGAAATATATATGCATCAATGTATCAGGAACAAAGTATACAGCTGCTCCTCCGCCAAATAGTAAAATAATCCAGAACGCACCAAATGGAAAACACCGGCAACCGCTGCGTCACCTGTCAAAGTCAGCTGACCCGGGCCCTCGCGACCGTGAGAAAAGACTAGTACTTGTTTTCTAATTCTGTCACGATCCCCGTTTATTTAACTTTTCGCAAAACACTGTATTTAACATTCACATGGCATACTTATGATTTCACTGGCCTCACGATCAATATCTTATTCACAATGCACTCACAGTGACTTTTCACCGTACCAAAAGATTACTCTATTCTTAATAATATTTACTGTGATGCTCGCTTGATCACTGAACTTAACTTTACATCTATACTTTCTCTCAAAGATTACACTGGCAATCACTTCATGTATTGATATTATTCAGTACACAGGATGTACATAGATACATCAGTAATCAAATTACAGGCATATATATATATAATCATGAGATCAATACACAGGCATTTATGACATAAATCATGGAGATCAAACACAGGCATTTATATAGTAAATCAGGAGATCAATACACAGGCATTTATATCGATAAATCATGGAGATCAATACACAGGCATTTATATCAATAAATCATGGAGATCAACACACAGGCATTTATATCAATAAATCATGGAGATCAACACACAGGCATTATACAATAAATCATGGAGATCAATACACAGGCATTTATATAAATTCTGGGCTCATAGCCTAACACCAATATCTGGTTTACTACCAAATATATATATAATATAATCAAGAAATGAATTAGTCACAGTAAATTCCTTAATGAATCCTGGTGCTTGCACACCCACACATAGATATATATGTAAACTGATACTGTGAGCGCTCTGGGTAGCCTCACCACACACTGTGCTCTCTGTGACTTAGACTCAGGTGAGACTTGCTCACGACATATAAATATTCTGACAAGTAATATATAGCTAACTAAAGGGGAAATGGGAGGGTAACTGTAAACACCTACTTACCTATCCTAGGATGACAGTTGGGTTGTAGCTCCTGGTCCAGGCTCTCGCCTCGTACACCCTCCAGAAACACAAGCCAACGCCTTAGGATTTTCGCGTCTCGCCGCTTTCTGTACACTGCAGGTCCGTGCTTCCCCTACAGTACGTCGCGGGTTGAAGTCGGTCTCCTGGCCGTCAACTTTCCTCCCAACTACGGCAGCCAGCCTACGTCTCGGCGGTCGTCGTACGTTTCCCAAATAGTCCCTTGTCACTGTACTCCCAGAGGAACTGCCTCTCACCACTACGAAGTCACTGTGAAGTTATCAGCCGTCCCAGACGATACTGCTTAAGCTCCACACGCACAGCACCCGACTTCAGAGCACTTGAAGCTCACTACACTGTCAATTCCCTCGTCGTCTAGATATGTCACTAGGTATTTGGGAAGACTTCTCGACGTGCTTGCATCCAACTGTTGACTCGTAGGGTTCCACGAAGGTGGGTTACTGTCAAACTTGACAGGATCGTCGATCACACGTTCAACCAAGTTGACAAGGTGGTCAACTCGATTCACTCACGGTGGATTGGCCCGGCCACTAAGCTGTCTCTTATACTGGTGAACTGCCAAGGACGTCACACGCGACGATGCCTGGCCCACTTCTTGCAACGCACCTGTTCCTGAGCACTTGTTGCTCAATATTCTGTCAATTCCTTATCTGAGCCCATCTGGGTTGCAGGAAGACCTCACAGAGTGCGCGCTAACAACTGGAGACGCTTACATCCACCGGAGCTCGGTAATCCGTCACTCAACAGGATGACCGATCGCACGTCCTGCCTCTCGGACGCGTCGTGTGAGACTGATAGCGCGAAGGCGCCGCACGGCTGGACCCCCTTGCCTATGTGACGTCACATTTTCCAAAGTCGGTTTCATTGGCTCCCAGTGCCACGTCGCTGACGGTGACCAATCTGGCGACACTGACGTCACACAGTTTTGGCGGGAGAACAGACTCGCCAGCGCCATTTTGGCTCCCTAAAGGGCCTATCCCCACAGCCAAAATATTCTTCTTTCACGAATTTCTCGGCTCATCGAGAATACTATTCTCTCCCACATATGTTCAATTGATGCCTGCAATGTAGAGAACGCTCGGGAATAGTGGACATGACTCTTACAGCAGGCGTGGGAGAATTAGAAGGGGGGGAACACCGTCACATACCCCTCCCCTTAAAATAAGAGTCATGTCTGGTTAGTGCATGCGGGACAACGCATCTGCGACTACGTTGTCCTTTCCACTGAAAATCTTGGCTTCCAGCCAGTATTGCAGCCGCCAATGTGTGACACTCCTCATGTGTCTGCAGACCGTCTTCAAGGTCATCCTGGGCGTCCACTGCTTACCTATTACGGACCGAGGGCTCCACACCTCGCGTCCGTTCACCAGCTGGAACTGTGAGAAGTTTAACGGTTCTGCCACTGCTTTGCGAATGGCCAACAAAACAGGGTCCGCTGTCTCTTCCCACTCGTCTTCCTGCTCTACGCAGAACATTTCTCAGAGCTGTCTCCGAGGTGGAGTGGAGTCTTCCGACCGCCCCCTTCGACTGCGATCGGTAGGGCGACGACCGAATCTGCATCACTCCCCAATTTATCACTGTTCGTCTGACACACTCAGACCGGAATATATTTCCACTGTCAGCCTGATTTTCCCTGGGCCTCCTCACCCAAGAGAAAAGATGTTGTAGTTGCCCAGCCACTTCTCTCGACGTTGAACGTCGCATCGTGGTCACCCCTAGGCGACCCGCAGAGTCAACAGCGTGCAACGGACTCAACACTGCCGCTCTGCACTTGGCTGGCAACGCTACTTGGTCTCTCGTACCTGGAGAGGCTTTTCCGACCTCCATCCTTACAGGTTTACACTGTCTTACTAATATGCCTTCTTGCCTGTTAAAGTGAGTAGCTTTCTCGGGACCAACACGTCCTCCTTTGCCTTACAAATCAACTTGGGGGATTCTGCCTGCTGCACCTCCTCGAGACGAGTGCGGTCCACCCCAGGAGAACCGGTGAGGGTCACCTTCGCCCTCCACTCGCTCTCCTGGTTCCATGACGAGGTGATCATTCCCAGGCCGTCGGACGTCTCCTCGTCGGCCTTATCAGATCCACGCTCTCCTCGTCCGTCGCACTGCCTCGGAATTACAGCACAGACAGGGAACGCCTCCATGGCGATTCCTTTCTCGTCCCCGCAGGCGTCGAACACTCCGCCTTTCTTCTCGAAGTGCTCCAAGCACTCCTCGTCCTTCACGAGGTTCGGGAGGACACGTCCTCCACATGCGTCATTTCCCAAAATGACCTGTGCCTCCCTCGTGGGCATCGTCGCACAGACCCCCACTACTAGGGTTTGGCATCCATAATCCGAACTCAAGGTTACCCGGTGTAGGGGCATCTGCACTGGGCCTCCCACAGTGTCACACTTGCCTCACCTACACAGGTATTCTCGTGACACTCAGGGAAAAGGGTTCTGCTCACCAGGGTAAATTCCGCCCCAGTATCTCTTAGCATCATTACCGGGATGGGGTCTGCGTCCCCACCCTTACAGTTCCCTCACGCACGAATGGGTTAGCCTTTCCTTCCTAAGTACGGGTCCATCCCGCACTCCTTCGGCTAACTGGTCCTCTACCCGTACAAAAGCAACGTAACCCCGCTGCTTAGGACGTCTACATTCGCGCGCCATGTGTCCTATTAACCCGCAGTTGAAACAGCGGATCCTTCTTCTTCCGCGGACTTCTCTTGCGCCTTCCAAAGACTCATGCTCAGCTTCTCCGGCCGTAACGATAACAAGATCTCTTGAGCTCTCCCTCGGTGACTTCTTCGGCGGTTCCACAGCACTCTTCTGTCCTCTGCTGTCTCCATTCGAGGGGTAGGACTTGGGAGAACTCGGTCCTGTCCTCCATCCGTCCGACCTTCTATTACTTCTCCCATAGCTAGAGAATACGGGCGGTCGGTGCTGTCCCTCTCGACGTGGACGTAAGGCTTCTTCTAGCATGTCTGCTCGATCGGCCGCGGCTCTCAGGTCCTTGATGTCCGCCTCCTTTACTCTCACCCTAATCTCGGGAGAGAGCACGGACATGAACTTTTCCATGACCATCAGCCCCTTGATGTCTTCAGCCGATCTTGCTCCTTCTGACTCCAGCCATTTCAAGAATTTCCTTTCCATGTCCCTCGCCGTCTCCGCATACGATTTTCCTGGCGATCGGGTACATTCTCTAAACCTCTTTCTATAGCACTCCGGCGTCAGCTTGAACGAATGGAGCACGGCCCGTTTTACTGCATCATAGTTGGTACATTCCTGGAGATCGAGCATATTGTAAGCTTCACGAGCTTCACCAGTGAGCCTTCCCTGAACTAGCTCCGCCCACTCTGCCCTCGGCCACTTCTTCAACGTAGCGACCCTTTCGAAATGCTCGAAGAAGCCCTCAGCCTCATTAGGCACGAAGACGGGCAAATCCCTCTCTCTCACTCGGCGGTCTTCTGCTGTTGTGGTGGGGCAGTTGGAACTAGTCCTAGCTCAGCTCGCTTCAGCTCAATCTCCTTGTTCGCTTCAACCTCCTGCAGCTTCGTCCTAGCGTCTATCTTGCGCCCCTCTCTTCAGCTGTGCCTCTCGTTCTTCCTGCGCAGCTGTGCTTGTGCCTCTCGTTCTTCTCTGCGCTGCTGTGCTTCTCTTTCTGCTCCTTCGCTTCAGCTGTGCTTCTCTTTCTCTCTGCGCAGCTGTGCTTCTCTTTCTTCTCTTTGCAGCTGTGCTTCTCTTTCTTCTCTGCGCAGCTGTGCTTCCGCTCTGCTTCCTCGCGCTTCAGCTGTGCTTCTCTTTCTCTCTGCGCAGCTGTGCTTCTCGCTCTTCCTGCGCTGCTGTGCTTGTTCTTCATCTCTTCATTATTTCCAGCTTGACACTGCGCCTGCTGCACTGGATCCCCGGCTGCTGCCACCGATACTCAGGTTCTCTCCCACACTGGCAGGTGTCTGTGGCCGTTCCTCTCCGAAGGCTTCATCACGTGCCTTGAGCTGTGCCATGATCTCAAGTCTTCTTTCTTCTCCCACTTGGAAGCTCTCAACTTGATCCCAAGTGGTCGGCGATCGTCTGCAGCTGTGCCTTGGTGCACTCCTCCAGTACTTGCTCGTCTCTCGTGTCGATAAAACTGGCTACTTTATCATCCTCCATCTGTGACTATGAGTGAAAACTTAGGCCTGATATCTAATACCACAATTACAACCTTGATCTTGCTCGTTATCCTGGCAAGGTCGCCAATGTCGGGGTGTCACGGTTCTCGTTAGTGAAGGGTTAAAGCAACGGTAGACTGGATCTCCTCTCGAGGTGGTTGCTCCGACAATAACCCTTACTCACCGTCGTTCTACGGGTCTTCCCTCGATCCTCTAGGCTCCACTGCACGCCCCGGAGAGTACCCCAGTCGATCTCACAACCGGCCTTAAGTTGTAAGATGAGTGGAGACACAGATCGTTCCCTCAATCTGTGGCCCGCCCCGACACAGAACTCTCACACAGCCTTCAAGGTCGCCAACTGGTTTTTTAGGTGTCCAGTAACACTGCAGTGGTGAGGTGTAATTGTGGTAATTGTGGTAAGAGCAATTTCAAATAGTATGGTCTCAGGCAAGTCACTCTGTCTTACTTCCTTACACGGTCACAAGATAAATGAGGGGATGATATCAAACACCAAAGAGTTTTGGTATTTTACTTAAAAGACAACGAGAAATATATATGCATCAATGTATCAGGAACAAGTATATCAGCTGCTCACTCCGCCTCAATAATGACAAATCTCCGAACGCACCAATGGTAACACACGGCAACCCCTCGCGTCACCTGTCAAATCAGCTGACTCCGGGCCCTCGCACCCGTGAGAAAAGACTAGTACTTGTTTTCTAATTCTGTCACGATCCCCGTTTATTTAACTTTTCGCAAACACTGTATTTAACATTCACATGGCATACTTATGATTTCACTGGCCTCACGATCAATATCTTATTCACATGCACTCACAGTGACTTTTCACCGTACCAAAATTACTCTATTCTTAATAATATTTACTGTGAATGCACTCGCTTGATCACTGAACTTATCTTTACATCTATACTTTCTCTTAAAGATATATCACTGGCAATCACTTCACATATGATATATTCAGTACACAGGCATGTACATAGATAAATCAGTAATCAATTACAGGCAATATTATATATATAAATCTGAAGATCATACACAGGCATTTATATCAATAATCATGGAGATCAAACACAGGCATTTATATCAATAAATCATGGAGATCAACACACAGGCATTTATATCAATAAATCATGGAGATCAATACACAGCATTTAATCATAAATCATGGAGATCAACACACAGGCATTTATATCAATAAATCATGGAGATCAATACACAGGCATTTATATAAATTCTGGGCTCATAGCCTAGCACCATATCTGGTTTACTACCATAATATAATAATAATAATCACAAGAAATGAATTAGTCACAGTAAATTCCTTAATGAATCCTGGTGCTTGCACACACCCACACATAGATATATATGTAAACTGATACTGTGAGCGCTCTGGGTAGCCTCACCACACACTGTGCTCTCTGTGACTTAGACTCAGTGAGACTTGCTCACGACATATAAAATATTCTGACAAGTATATATAGCTAACTAAAGGGGAAATGGGAGGGTAACTGTAAACACCTACTTTACCTATCCTAGGATGACAGTTGGGTTGTAGCTCCTGGTCCAGGCTCTCGCCTCGTACACCCTCCAGAAACACAAGCCAACGCCTTAGGATTTTCGCGTCTCGCCGCTTTCTGTACACTGCAGGTCCTTCTTCCCCTACAGTACGTCGCCGGGTTGAAGTCGGTCTCCTGGCCGTCAACTTTCCTCCCAACTACGGCAGCCAGCCTACGTCTCGGCGGTCGTCGTACGTTTCCCAATAGTCCCTTGTCACTGTACTCCCAGAGGAACTGCCTCTCACCACTACGAAGTCACTGTGAAGTTATCAGCCGTCCCAGACGATACTGCTTAAGCTCCACACGCACAGCACCCGACTTCAGAGCACTTGAAGCTCACTACACTGTCAATTCCCTCGTCGTCTAGATATGTCACTAGGTATTTGGGAAGACTTCTCGACGTGCTTGCATCTAACTGTTGACTCGTAGGGTTCCACGAAGGTGGAGTTACTGTCAAACTTGACAGGATCGTCGATCACACGTTCAACCAAGTTGACAAGGTGGTCAACTCGATTCACTCACGGTGGATTGGCCCGGCCACTAAGCTGTCTCTTATATTGGTGGACTGCCAAGGACGTCACACGCGACGATGCCTGGCCCACTTCTTGCAACGCACCTGTTCCTGAGCACTTGTTGCTCAATATTCTGTCAATTCCTTATCTGAGCCACATCTGGGTTGCAGGAAGACCTCACAGAGTGGGCGCTAACAACTGGAGACGCTTACATCTACCGGAGCTCGGTAATCCGTCACTCAAACAGGATGACCGGTCGCACGTCCTGCCTCTCGGACGCGTCGTGTGAGACTGATAGCGCGAAGGCGCCGCCACGGCTGGACCCCCTTGCCTATGTGACGTCACATTTTCCAAAGCAGGTTTCAATTGGCTCCCAGTGCCACGTCGCTGACGGTGACCAATCAGGCGACACTGACGTCACACAGTTTTTGGCGGAGAACAGACTCGCCAGCGCCATTTTGGCTCCCTAAAGGGCCTATCCCACAAGCCAATATTCTTCTTTCACGAATTTCTCGGCTCATCGAGAATACTATTCTCTCCCACATATGTTCAATTGATGCCTGCAATGTAGAGAACACTCGGGAATAGTGGACATGACTCTTACAGCAGGTGTGGAGAGATTAGAAGAGGGGAACACCGTCCACTATAGATGGCTTCAATAGTCAAAGAGGATTTAAGGGATTTAATTGTAAACTGAGCAAAGTATTGTCATGTTCACAGAAAATGGTACCATCCGTTTTCTATGTGCGGCGGCTGGACGCCACTGAGAGAGGAGGTAAACAAAGCACAGGACGCCTGCCAAGCTTGGGAGCTCTAGTCATGTAACCGTTTATAAGTATTAAAGTCAGTAACCAGGAATGACTTTACATCAACCTTACTACCAAGACTATCTCGGCTATATACAGATACCACATTGGCGACGACGATGAACTGGGAACGCAGGTATTTTGTTCAACAAAACACAGGGAGAAGCATGCTGCCTCACGCGCCCAGGAGGAAAGAGAAGCTGTGAGCACCATACCCCATGCTTATTTGTGCTGACTGTTGCTGTGTGCTGATCGTTGCTGTGTGCTGGCCGTTGCTGTGTGCTGGCCAATGCTGTGTGCTACCCCAAGTTATGCTGACTCAAGCTGTGTACTGAGTAATCTGCGAGGCGACGCTGTGTACGAGACGACGCTTTGATGCAGTGTACAAACCCGATGTTTTGGTTACGAAACGACGCTTCGTGCTACAAAATTCTTCACGCTGTGAACCAACTGCTGTGCCAACTGCTGCCTACTGCTGCCAACTGCTGTGCCAACTGCTGCCTACTGCTGTACCAACTGCTGACAACTGCTGTACCAACTGCTAACAACTGCTGTGTTGCTGTGAGTAGGAACAACACATGTACACAAGGGCTAATTAAGAAGTCAGTTGCTGCTGTGTTGTGCACTGTTGTGAACTTTTGCATTAAAATGCTTGTGTGCTTTGCAAATTAAAGTAATTACAGTGAATCTTAAATAACATATACAGTGCAGTAAGTGTTATATATTCTGAGGAACATTTTAAGTGATAAGTTTAAATTTATTCAGTAAAAATGGCAAATATACCTCAGTTTCCTGCATTTGATCCTGACTGTGACCAGACAAACCTGTCACAGAGGTGGGTCAAATGGCTTAAAAGGTTTGAAAATTTGTTGATAGTTTCTGATATCAAAAGTGCTGAAAGAAAGCGTGCCTTTCTACTTCATTATGCAGGTGATAGAGTTTGTGACATCTTTGATACACTGAAAGACACTGGTGGTGCCAAAGATTATGACACTGCCAAAGCCAAATTAACTGAGCATTTCAAACCAAGGCAAAATACTGCTATGGAAATTATGCAATTCAGGAGAGCGAAACAACTCTCTAATGAAACTGTTGATCAATACCATACACGTCTGCAGGGTTTAGCAACCCATTGTGAGTTTGCTGATGTTGACAAAGAAATCAAACAGCAAATAATTGAAACATGCACATCTACACGTCTCCGTCGAAGAGCTCTAGAACTTGTTGATGATGAAAGTTCTCTTACCAAGATACTGGATATGGCTCGTCGAATGGAAGATGCTGCACGTGATGCTCGTGTCATGGAGTGCAGTGCCAACAACGGTTCTGCCACTGTTACTAACAGTCATGAGGTATGTAAGGTTCAGGGAGTACACCATGATCATAGAAGATATCATGCCAAACCTAACATTAAATTGAGCCGAGAACCACATCACAACTGGAGTCATGGAACAAGACTCAAGCAGTCACAACGACTCACATCAGAGGTTGTCAATAATAAATGTTACAATTGTGGAGGAGACTACCCACACCATAGAAGTTTGTCCTGCACAAGGTAAGAAGTGCTATGAGTGTAGAAAACTAATCATTTTGGTGCTATGTGTCGTTCCGCACTAAAGAAACCACAGTCAATAAATAAAAGCAATGTACGAGGATCAGGTCATAGGAGTCGAGGTGGCAAACACAATATTGCACCTCAAATCAAGAATGTTAATAATATACAAGACAACATTTCATTACAACCAGTCTCAGATGACAGTGAATGTGATTACATTTGGAGTACAAGCAATCACAGAATGGAATGATCTTCCAAACAACCCAGAGACTATAGTATACATTGCTGGCATTTGTCTCAAAGTTCTCATTGACACTGGATCAAACATTGACACCATTGCTGAGTGCCACTATGAAAAATTTAAAAAACAGTTCCCAAAGCTTGAAAATATAATGGTAAAGCCACTGCCTATGCTTCAAAGGTAGCCTTGCCAGTGATTGGAACTTTCACTGCAGAGATTAAGTCAAAGAATGCAATGCTCATTACTACATTCCATGTTGTTAGGAATGCAAAGGAGTCTCTACTCAGTTACAAGACTTCAACCAATTGGGGCTACTTCAGCTTTCTAATGCTGTAGCAGTGGAATCTGCAAACAATGTTGATGCTATTGTTGCTGAATTTTCTGATCGATTTAATCCATAGGTTGTTATACTGATAGCAAGGTACATCTGCATATCAACCCAGATGTAATTCCAGTTGCCCACCACATCGCCGACAACCATTCCATACTCGCAAGAAAGTCGATGCCGAACTGGATAGGCTGATAGAACTAGATATCATTGAACCGTACCAGGTCCAACCACCACCATGGGTAGCCCAATTGTCACTCCACCAAGCCGAAGAATCCAGATGAGATACGCATTTGTAGACATGCGTGTTCCCAACAAGCAATAATGCGTGAACGCCATCCTACACCCCACTGTAGATGATATATTTACCGCTTGAATGGTGCAACTGTATTCAGCAAGTTAGATTTAAACAAGGGCTATCATCAGCTTGAACTTGATGATGAAGTCGATTCATCACACGTTTACGACACATCGAGTCTGTATAGGTACAAGCGCCTAGTTTTGGTATTAACAGTGCTGCTGAAGGTA
>WNGS01031639.1:0-12600 GCA_020271785.1 Procambarus virginalis
CAGGTGATACCTGGTTGATGGGGTTCTGGGAGTTCTTCTACTCCCCAAGCCCGGCCCGAGGCCAGGCTCGACTTGTGAGAGTTTGATCCACCAGGCTGTTGCTTGGAGCGGCCCGCAGAGCCACATACCCACCACAGCCCGGCTGATCCGGGACTTCTCTTAGGAAACAGTCCAGTTTTCTCTTGAAGATGTCCACGGTTGTTCCGGCAATATTTCTTATAGTCGCTGGGAGGACGTTGAACAACCGCGGACCTCTGATGTTTATACAGTGTTCTCTGATTGTGCCTATGGCACCTCTGCTCTTCACTGGTTCAATCTTGCATTTTCTTCCATATCGTTCACTCCAGTACGTTGTTATTTTACTGTGTAGATTTGGGACCTGGCCCTCCAGTATTTTCCACGTGTATATTATTTGGTATCTCTCTCGTCTCCTTTCTAGAGAGTACATTTGGAGAGCTTTGAGACGATCCCAATAATTTAGGTGTTTTATCTCGTCTATGCGTGCCGTATATGTTCTCTGTATTCCCTCTATTTCAGCAATCTCTCCTGCTCTGAAGGGGGAAGTGAGTACTGAGCAGTATTCGAGACGGGACAACACAAGTGACTTGAAGAGTACAACCATTGTGATGGGATCCCTGGATTTGAAAGTTCTCGTAATCCATCCGATCATTTTTCTGGCTGATGCGATATTTGCTTGGTTATGCTCCCTAAACGTTAGATCGTCGGACATCATTATTCCCAAATCCTTGACATGCTGTTTTTCTACTATGGGAAGATTTGATTGTGTTTTGTACCCTGTATTATGTTTCAGATCCTCATTTTTGCCGTACCTGAGTACCTGAAATTTATCACTGTTAAACATCATATTATTTCTGCTGCCCAATCGAAAACTTTGTTGACATCTGTTTGTAGTTTTTCAATGTCTTCAGCAGAGGTAATTTTCATGCTGATTTTTGTGTCATCTGCGAAGGATGACACGAAGCTGTGACGTGTATTTTGTCTATATCAGATATGAGAATAAGGAACAGTAGCGGTGCAAGGACTGTACCTTGAGGTACAGAGCTTTTAACATCGCTTGGACTCGATTTTATCTGATTGACTGTTACTCTTGTGTTCTGTTCGACAGGAAATTGAGTATCCAGCGTCCTACTTTTCCAGTTATTCCCATTGACCTCATTTTGTGAGCTATCACCCCATGGTCACATTTGTCGAAAGCCTTTGCAAAGTCTGTGTATACAACATCTGCATTTTGCTTTTCTTCTAGGGCTTCTGTGATTTTGTCATAGTGGTTGAGTAACTGTGACAGACAGGATCTTCCCGCTCTAAATCCATGTTGTCCTGGATTGTGCAATTCATTTTTTCCATAAAACTAGAAATTTGATTCCTAATCACTCTTTCAAACACTTTTATTATGTGTGATGTTAGTGCAACTGGCCTATAATTTTTTGCCAAGGCTTTACTCCCCCCTTGTGCAACGGAGCTATATCTGCAGATTTAAGTGCTGCTGGTATCTCCCCTGTATCCAGGCTCTTTCTCCATATTACGCTGAGTGCTCTCGCTACTGGTACTTTACATTTCTTTATGAATATTGAATTCCATGAGTCAGGCCCAGGGGCTGAGTGCATGGGCATATTGTCAATTTCTCTTTCAAAGTCTTCCGAGTTTGTGGTAATATCCGTTATATTATCTGCAGCTTGAATGTCATTCATAAAGAAGCTGTCTGGGTCATCAACTTTCATGTTGTTAATTGGTGTGCTAAACATAGCCTCATACTGGCTTCTTAGAATTTCACTAATCTCTTTGTTGTCCTCTGTGTACGTACCTTCATTTGTAATTAACGGTCCAATACTGGTCGAGGTTTTTTTTTTGATTTTGCGTATGTGAAAAAATATTTCGGATTTTTCCTTATCTCTTGTATAGCTCTCTGTTCCAATTCCATTTCCTCAGACTCATATGATCGCTTCAACGTTTGTTCGATTTCTTCGATCTCCCTGCTTAGGCTTATTTTCCTTGCTTGTGATAGTTGTGTCTGCCGAAGCATTTCCGTTATTTTTTCCTTCTCCTGTACAGTCGTCTGCGTTCTCTTTCTAGAGTGTCCTCTTTCTGCCCCTCCTCACCGGCACGTGCTTCAAGCAGACCTTGTAAGCTTCAGCTGTCAGTTGAGCTATTCCCTGTGTGGGAGTTTTGTCGCTTAAGACCGTCTCCCATTGAATGGTTGAAAGGTCTACATTTATTTTTTCCCAGTCGATCCTCTTATTGTTGAAATTGAATTGATTGAATATTCCTTCTCGCTTGTTGGGTCTCTTAGATCTACTACCGTTATTTATGCTAGTTCGCACTTCAATGAGCTTATGGTCTGAGTATGAAGTATCTGAGATTGTTATGTCTCTGATTGGTTCATCATTGTTTGTGAATAACAAGTCTAGTGTGTTTTTTCCTAGTTGTTCTGTAATCTGTTGATTGAGCGAGAATTTGTCACAGAATCTCAAAAGTTCTCTGACCTGTGGTTGGTTATTTCCCGGGTCATTCCCTGCTATGATATTTGTGTTTGCCATTCTCCATCTTAGACTCGGTAAATTGAAATCTCCAAGGAAGATAATATCTGGAGCTGGGTTTGCTAGGTATCAAGTATGTTCTCTATTTTGTGCATCTGCTCTGTGAATTCCTCAACCGTTGTATCTGGCGGTTTATATATTAGAATAATAATTAGGTTTAGTTTCTCTACCTTAATTCCAAGTACCTCTACCACCTCATTAGTTGAGTTTAGTAGTTCTGTGCATACCAGGTCCTCTTTAATATACAGACCTACTCCTCCATTTGACCTAGTTTTTCTATCACATCTATATAAATTATAATTTGGAATCCAGATTTCACCATCCATGTAATCTTTTGTATGAGTTTCCGTGAATGCCCCAAATATGGAGTTTGACTCTAATAGGAGGCCATTATGAACTTTACTTTATTTCTTGACTTTGGCTTTGAATGTTTGCAAATATGAATGATTGTCCATATTGTGTGTCACTTCTGGAAGGTTTTGGTAGTTCTCCCTCCTCTCTACCCTGACCCAGGGTGTGTTGTTGTGGTAATGGTTTGTCCAGTTTTGGAAGTGATATTGGGGAGTGTGGTACTCTCTGTGTAGTTGGGGGGTGTAGTATGTGTGGGCTTGATGACGAACCGGAGTCCAGTCTTGGGTATTTCCCCCTCTCCATCCATACTCCTGCCACGTTTCTGCCTGTCTGTTTCTCAATCTGTTTCTGCCTGCCTCTAAAAAAATTTCAGGGCTATTATATTGGACTTCCTCTCTTATATAGCGCTGTGTACCTCTGACGTGGAAATCAGGGCAGTGAAGATCGTAGAATTTCCTCTCTTTAACTGAGAGTTTGCATAGCTTAGGGTGAAAATATCTACACTCTGTATCAAAACGACATCTGCCTGTCCCTAACCAGTTTCGGCATTTCCGTGGGGTACATGAATGAGCATTCCGTGCCTCTGGGCCCATATCTGCACTGTCCATTTGCATAATACCTGCAAATATTTTCATCTGTGATTGTATTCTTCTTGTTTGTACCCGTGCACTGCTCGCAACAGTACCCGTGCACTGTTTGCACTGCTCGCTATATTTTATATATATCACTTTTGCCTGTACACATGAGCCTGGTGGCACTGGCTCACCACGTGGTCCCACGTTTATTCTGTATTTAACTCAAAGTTCCATTGTTAATTTCTGTATTCAACTTTCCTACGGGTCACTATGCACTTGGTGATCACTGTGGGCCGTAATCCAGGGTTGTAATCCTAAAAAAGGCCGGTTTATTCCAGTGTTTTCCCGGAGCGCGACGACGACACGTCCGTCCCCTCCCCCGCCAACCTCAACCTCTAGGTTGCCAGGGAAGTTGCTAAGTTGCAAAGTCTGAGGGAAAGTATGTAACAGGATGTGAAGGACCAGCAGGCATTAGTTACAGCCCCGCTCCTTGTGCCAGGTAAGTCCACTATGGGCTCACCATAGCCCGTGCTACTTGGACCTTTTTGTTCCCAGTAGCTGAATCTATAACAACAACGACCAGCGGGCATTACGGGTTATTCATGCCCGTGCCATCTCTTGGGTGGCGTAATCTTCATCAATCAATCGATCGATCAATCAACTGCAGGGGTTATGGGTAGCCAGTCTTTTTAAAAAAAATTGTCATGTTGTCCAAGTGATTACTGTCCTAATGGAGTGACATTGCTACGTACGCACCCAAGCAACCCACCTAACCTATAAAGGCCGCATCATAACAAAACGTCAACATCTCGGTGTATAAATGATTACTAATACTCTACGGTCACACGAGGCTATCCATAGCCCGTGCTACTTGCCCCGCTCCTGTGCCAGGTAAGTTACGGGCTCACCATAGCCTGTGCTACTTGCCCAGCTCCTGTGCCAGGTAAGTTACGGGCTCACCATAGCCCGTGCTACTTGCAACTTGTTCCCAGTAGCTGAATCTATAACAACATCTACGGTCAATACTACAGACGATTCCGTAGTACTGACCCGCCTCTCCCAGCCTTGACAGCTCAGGCTGGCATGATAGAATTCCTACATTTCTGGCTTGACCAAACAGTTGTATATTTTACGAAGTGGTAGATGGAGAAAATGTATGGTGCATAACGAGATAAGACTGAGGGCGACTGGCAGCATGAATAACACGGATGAACAAATCCACAAGGGCCGTGACGAGGGTTCGAACCTGCGTCCGAGAGGATCCCAGACGCTGCCTTAATCGACTGAGCTACGCCACGGTAAAAAAGGCAGCGTCTGGGGTCCTCTCGGACGTAGGTTCGAACCCTCGTCACGGCCCTTGTGAATTTGTTCATTCGATGCATCACGCTATTGTGATTTATGTGTGTAATGATGAGTACGAAGTGAAGAAAACATGAGTGAAAGATGAGTCGTGGGAATTTGAGTTCCTTCAGCTACGTAAGGAAAGGAGGAGGGATAGAATAAAGAAGAGGAGGCAGTAGAAGCCTCCTCCATCGTCAGTATAAAAGATATGTTATAGGCTGGGCCTATAACACAGTTATAAGCATAACTATAGGCAGTTATATACAAGTCTTCTCCTTACGGGCTATTCATGCCCGTGCCACCTCTTAGGTGGTTTAAACTTCATCAACTAATCAAGCAACTCAAGGGTCGATGCACTTTACAGGGAGAAAAATGATGAAGATGATGATGATGATGGTGGTGATGGTGAGGGTGATGGTGATGGTATCCACACCACACAATATACCCCACACCACACAGGGCCTCCACTGGTAACCTGGATTTAACCCAAGATGTACAGTATTGCCAGGTTGAGCTGCTCCCGTGATCAGGGAAAGCATAAATTTAAAACAATTTTTTTGGGAAAAGAAAGTATTGGACTTTTTCTTGTAGAGAAAGGCTGTTCTCTGGGGTTCCTCTTGCTTGCTTCAGTCCCTTGACCTTTCTTGACCATTCTTGACCTCACCTTGGCCACCATATTGTCCTAAGGAACTTCTGTTTCCTACGAACTTCGTGCTGGGTTAAGGGGTAACGCTAAGAAACATTTCGTTTAAAAATAAGCAACACGAAATTTCGTTCCTTTGGCTCCTGAGACTATATGATCATCCTTGTAGTGGGTGAGTTGTCAATCCCGGGTTCGAAACCTGGCCGGAAGATAAATTTATATAGCGTTTCCTTTCACCTCATGCCGCTATTCACCTAGGTATACCAGGAAGCTAAAACAGTTTCTGGGAGCTGCATATCCTGCTGGTGCAGATCGTATAAGAGCCTCCCACTAGGCCGCCCACGTACCTGGGAGACTGGGTAGTACTTAATACTTAATACTTAATACTTAAGTCATGTATGCCACAAGTCATGTATGTGTTTATCTTGGCCACAATACTTAAGTATTAAGTATTAAGTAAATACTTAATATTTAAGTATTACTTAATACTTAATACTTAAATATTAAGTATTTACTTAATACTTAATACATAAGTATTGTGGCCAAGATAAACACATACATGTCTGCCACAAGTCACTTGTAAACACTTCCACCAGCTATAGGTTCTATCAACATATTGACCAATGAAATTGCAAGAACGTGATATTTCTATGGGGGGAAATGTTGGGTTATTTTTTAATTTTGCCCCGAGGGGCGAGTTTATTGGGCAGCGTCACTCATCCTGTGAGTGGACACACCGCCATAGTGACAGTATTGGGCAGCGCCACTCATCCTGTGAGTGGACACACCGCCATAGTGACAGTATTGGGCAGCGTCACTCATCCTGTGAGTGGACACACCGCCATAGTGACAGTATTGGGCAGCGCCACTCATCCTGTGAGTGGACACGCCGCCATAGTGACAGTATTGGGCAGCGTCACTCATCCTGTGAGTGGACACACCGCCATAGTGACAGTATTGGGCAGCACCACTCATCCTGTGAGTGAACACACCGCCATAGTGACAGTATTGGGCAGCGTCACTCATCCTGTGAGTGGACACACCGCCATAGTGACAGTATTGGGCAGCGCCACTCATCCTGTGAGTTGACACACCGCCATAGTGACAGTATTGGGCAGCGTCACTCATCCTGTGAGTGAACACACCGCCATAGTGACAGTATTGGGCAGCGTCACTCATCCTGTGAGTGGACACACCGCCATAGTGACAGTATTGGGCAGCACCACTCATCCTGTGAGTGGACACACCGCCATAGTGATAGTATTGGCCAGCGCCACTCATCCTGTGAGTGGACACGCCGCCATAGTGACAGTATTGGGCAGCGTCACTCATCCTGTGAGTAGACACACCGCCATAGTGACAGTATTGGGCTGCGTCACTCATCCTGTGAGTGGACACACCGCCATAGTGACAGTATTGGGCAGCGCCACTCATCCTGTGAGTGGACACGCCGCCGTAGTGACAGTATTGGGCAGCGCCACTCATCCTGTGAGTGGACACGCCGCCATAGTGACAGTATTGGGAAGCGCCACTCATCCTGTGAGTGGACACACAGCCATGGCAGCATGTACAACACTCCCCAATAGGAAGAAAACCCGCTGGGTTGTTCATCTTGTATCCAGCCACAGCTGGGACTTGCTTAACTGTCTCAAGTGAACAGCTCCTCAAACAAGAAGATTAACATTCGTCTCATGTTATAGAGCTCACCACCGCACATTGCAGGGGAGTAACAGGGCTGAGAGTTCGATCCCATGCCATGACCTCAATCAACATTTTCTCCACATAACGAAACTATAACAGATTCAGCCAAAGCTGTTTCATAAAGACTAACTGTTAATACCACAAAAGCCTGAAACGGACCTGGCGTCACGTCCAGCTCCGGCCTTGTCACGTTCCACAACAGCGCTCAAATAAACGAATTGGCCTAGTTCGGCAGTTAAGAGTCAGATGGGGGAATTAAAAATTCCATCAGGCAGGGGCGGCTGTGGGCGCTGGGACCTGGAAGAACACTGTTGTTTTAGATTCAGCTACTCGGAACTAAAGTTGCAAGTAGCACGGGCTATGGTGAGCCCGCGGTGGGCTTACCTGGCGCAGAAGCGGGGTTGTAACTTGGAAGAACAGTTGATGATTGATAAAGATTAAGCCACCCAAGAGGTGGCACGGGCATGAATAGCCCGTAAAGGAAGAACAGTGCCGCTGGTGTTCTAATATACCCCCAGCGCTCCTTAGGCTTAAACGAACCTCTGGTAGTATATCTACCATTAGGACCCCATTAGTACCGACTAATGGGTCGCATGTGATGGGGATAGGGGGGGGGGCAGGAATGGGGGTTGGGAAGGAGGGAAAGACGGGGTGGAATCGGCACATCGGATCAGGGCTTCCTATAGCGGCTTCTATAGTATGTATAGCTACTATAGCAGGTGGGGATAACTTCTATCATAACTTATACTGTTCCCATTTTTAAACTTTTTTCCTTCACATGTGCCTCTCCATCTTCCTTATCCTTCCCCCCCCCCCGAAAATCAATCCTTCCCTACCCCCCCCCCCTCCTCCCAAACCCTCCCAGCTCCTATCCTGTCCTCTTATCCCAGCTCTCTTATATCCTGTCCAGTATGAGTTATACACAGTCATAGTGGCTTATATCCTGTCCAGTATGAGTTATACACAGTCATAGTGGCTTATATCCTGTCCAGTATGAGTTATACACAGTCATAGTGGCTTATATCCTGTCCAGTATGAGTTATACACAGTCATAGTGGCTTATATCCTGTCCAGTATGAGTTATACAGTCATAGTGGCTTATATCCTGTCCAGTATGTGTTATACACAGTCATAGTGGCTTATATCCTGTCCAGTATGAGTTATACACAGTCATAGTGGCTTATATCCTGTCCAGTATGTGTTATACACAGTCATAGTGGCTTATATCCTGTCCAGTATGTGTTATACACAGTCATAGTGGCTTATATCCTGTCCAGTATGTGTTATACACAGTCATAGTGGCTTATATCCTGTCCAGTATGAGTTATACAGTCATAGTGGCTTATATCCTGTCCAGTATGAGTTATACACAGTCATAGTGGCTTATATCCTGTCCAGTATGTGTTATACACAGTCATAGTGGCTTAGCATTGAAATGCTATGAACGTCAAATGCATTCCATAATTATCACACCTTTTCTAAAACCCCATGTCAGTGTGTGTGTGTACTCACCTAATTGTGCTTACGGGGGTTGAGCTCTGGCTCTTCGGTCCCGCCTTTCAACCGTCAATCAACAGGTGTACAGGTTCCTGAACCTGTACCAGGTTCAAGGATGAAGGGTTGTATGTGTACTCACCTAAGTGTGTGTGTGTGTGTGTGTGTGTGTGTGTGTGTGTGTGTGTGTGTGTGTAATTACCTAAGTGTAATTACCTAAGTGTAGTTACAGGATGAGAGCTACGCTCATAGTGTCCCGTCTTCCCAGCACTCTTTGTCATATAACGCTTTGAAACTACTGACGGTCTTGGCCTCCACCACCTTCTCCCCTAACTTGTTCCAACCGTCTACCACTCTGTTTGCGAAAGTGAATTTTCTTATATTTCTTCGGCATCTGTGTTTAGCTAGTTTAAATCTATGCCCTCTTGTTCATAAAGTTCCAGGTCTCAGGAAATCTTCCCTATCGATTTTATCAATTCCTGTTGCAATTTTGTATGTAGTGATCATATCACCTCTTTTTCTTCTGTCTTCTAGTGTTGGCATATTTAATGCCTCTAACCTCTCCTCGTAGCTCTTGCCCTTCAGTTCTGGGAGCCACTTTGTGGCATGTCTTTGCACCTTTTCCAGTTTGTTGATGTGCTTCTTAAGATATGGGCACCACACAACCGCTGCATATTCTAGCTTTGGCCTAACAAAAGTCGTGAACAATTTCTTTAGTATATCGCCATCCATGTATTTGAAAGCAATTCTGAAGTTAGAAAGCGTGGCATAGGCTCCTCGCACAATATTCTTTATGTGGTCCTCAGGTGATAGTTTTCTATCTAGAACCACCCCTAGATCTCTTTCTTTATCAGAATTCTTTAAAGATTTCTCACATAATATATAGGTTGTGTGGGGTCAATGTTCTCCTATTCCACATTCCATAACATGGCATTTATTAACAATAAATTCCATTTGCCAAGTGGCGCTCCATGTACTTATTTTGTCCAGGTCTTCTTGAAGGGCATGACAATCATCTAAGTTTCTTATCCTTCCTATTATCTTAGCATCATCAGCAAACATGTTCATATAATTCTGTATACCAACTGGTAGATCATTTATGTAGACAATAAACATCACTGGTGCAAGAACTGAACCCTGTGGTACTCCACTTGTGACATTTCTCACAAGTGTGTGTGTGTGTGTGTGGTGTGTGTGTGTGTGTGTGTGTGTGTGTGTGTGTGTGTGTGTGTGTGTGTGTGTGTGTGTGTGCAACATATGCAAGGTGGGTGTGGCAAGAGGCTGCTTGATCAGAATTCCTTCCCCCACCCCACTTGCAGGCGCCACCTGCCTGTGGAGTGGTTCCATTTGAGGAGTGACGAGAAATATTCAGCCTCTTAACTTATGCTTTTATCGATTAAATATTGGAAGCTTTTGCAAAAATTTTACCCTGGTTCCCCTGCGCGAATTTTGATTGCAAGTCCAGGTCCTTGGGAGGGGGGGGGTCCGGTTCTTGACGTGGACCTGAAGGGTCGTTTTATTGGTCCACTAGTTGTGGTGGACCTGGGGAGACTTAATACAACATGTTGTTGTTGTATTCAGCTGCTCGGAACAAACAGTTCCAAGTAGCACGGTCTATGGCGAACCCGTAGTGGACTTAATACTACATTAAGCAGGTCTTGAGAACGACTTCCTAGTCTTTACCGCGTCGTTCTTTACTCTTCACGTCAACGACACCTTCCCCTCCCCCCCCCCCCGTTTAATCTTTCAACCCTCTGCTCTCCCCCTCTCTATTCCCTCTCTATTCCCCTCTCTTCTATTCTCTTCTATTCTCTTCTATTCTCTTCCTTCTCTTTTCCCTCTCGCTGGGTTGGAGAAATCGTCGCCATCGTTCATTCCCGCTACTCACGTTCGAATCCTGTTAGTGGTGACAGGTGGTAATTTGGCGCCTTAAATCATGAGTTTTCTCTGGTACCGTCACCCGTCGATATTCCTCTGGTACTGTCACCCGTCAATATTCCTCTGGTACTGTCACCCGTCGATATTCCTCTGGTACTGTCACCCGTCAATATTCCTCTGGGTACCGTCACCCGTCGATATTCCTCTGGGTACCGTCACCCGTCGATATTCCTCTGGGTACCGTCACCCGTCGATATTCCTCTGGTACTGTCACCCGTCAATATTCCTCTGGTACTGCCACCCGTCGATATTCCTCTGGGTACCGTCACCCGTCGATATTCCTCTGGGTACCGTCACCCGTCGATATTCCTCTGGTACTGTCACCCGTCGATATTCCTCTGGTACCGTCACCCGTCGATATTCCTCTGGTACCGTCACCCGTCGATATTCCTCTGGGTACCGTCACCCGTCGATATTCCTCTGGTACCGTCACCCGTCGATATTCCTCTGGGTACCGTCACCGTCGATATTCCTCTGGTACCGTCACCCGTCGATATTCCTCTGGTACCGTCACCCGTCGATATTCCTCTGGGTACCGTCACCCGTCGATATTCCTCTGGGTACCGTCACCCGTCGATATTCCTCTGGGTACCGTCACCCGTCGATATTCCTCTGGTACTGTCACCCGTCGATATTCCTCTGGGTACCGTCACCCGTCGATATTCCTCTGGGTACCGTCACCCGTCGATATTCCTCTGGGTACCGTCACCCGTCGATATTCCTCTGGTACCGTCACCCGTCGATATTCCTCTGGGTACCGTCACCCGTCGATATTCCTCTGGGTACCGTCACCCGTCGATATTCCTCTGGGTACCGTCACCCGTCGATATTCCTCTGGTACCGTCACCCGTCGATGTAAGTGCTCACGTAAGTGCTTTGTTGAATGCGCGAATGAATGCGCCAAACTGATCTGAAGTCCGTTCTCTCGATTTGCTACTCTTTAAAAAATCCAATCTCCAGAGAGCCTAACCAATCTCCTAGCCTAACCAATCTCCTAGCCTAACCAATCTCCTAGCCAAACCAATCTCCTAGCCTAACCAGCCACTCACAACCCCAAACAACCCACCTAACCTATCGAGTGCAATGTTTAGAAAACGTCAGAGATTGTTAATGAAAATAATAACCTTGTTGATATCCCTGTGACGTATCCTCGCTTTGTTTACAATGTAATCAAAGCCACGATGGTTAAGGAAGGATGAACAGGTTTCGTAAATGGCTAACGTATAAAGGGTTCATAATTCCCGGCCCCACCCCCCCTCCTCCTGGTGTGCTGTTCACGCCCTCATTTGAAACGACAATTCCCAGTTGAATGGTTAAATGTGATGCACTCAGCCTCTCATCACAGTTCGCTAATCCCAGGTTATCTTGAGATGATTTCGGGGCTTTTTTTTTTAGTGTCCCCGCAGCCCGGTCCTCGACCAGGCCTCCACCCCCAGGAAGCAGCCCGTGACAGCTGACTAACACCCAGGTACCTATTTTACTGCTAGGTAACAGGGGCATAGGCTGAAAGAAACTCTGCCCATTGTTTCTCGCCGGCGTCTGGGATCGAACCCAGGACCACAGGATCACAAGTCCAGCGTGCTGTCCGCTCGGCCGACCGGCTCCCTGTCCCCCTCCGCCTTTGTCTGAACTATCCCTATCCACTCCACCTTTGTCACAACTATCCTTCCTATCCCGGAAATCCACAGCTCTATATCAGGTAAAATGATTATTACCAATTTATAAGAGACGATTAAAAGAATGGCAATTAACCTTATCTGCAAGCGTCCATTTTTATGGAATTACAGAGAGCTGTAACTAGTCATTTAGCGATACAGAAATCTGATGAAAGCGAACAGTGTAGCGAATGAATAGTGTTTCAAAAGGGGTTTTGATCCTGTTTTAATCCAACTCTGGATAAGGGAGTTGGCAGGATTTGCTTATACTAACTTATTCTTATTAGACAAAGGTTATTTGTAAATTTGGTCAGCAGTGAAAAATTATCTTGTGTGATTATCTGAAG
>WNGS01031651.1:0-17760 GCA_020271785.1 Procambarus virginalis
AGGCTTGATAGGTATCAGAACGGGAAGGAATTGAGCGAGTGCGGCCGTGTCAAGGACGGCGTTGAGAACCCCCGAGAGAGAGGGTTAAAAGGCGCAGTAGTTACAACAAGAGATGGAGCCGTGCCAGGGGACGAGGTAGTCACCACTGGGGCTTGGGGCTCGACCCAACCACAGAGGAGGGAGGGGAGCCGAGGGGAGTAGTCAGAGAGGCCAAAGGAGGAGCAAGGACAGGGCCAATGCAGCAGAGGCTACAGAGCCTGGTCTTCCAACACGGACTGACTCGGGGCTTGGACCCCACCCCACGAGCATGAGAAGGTAAAGGAGGAACAGAATGCAACACGAGTACGAAAAGGAAACATTCATTCAGGAATGTTCCCCCACACCCATCACGGAGCCACAATTAGAGGCAGGACACCCAACAAGACGCTATCGCCGATCATACCGGCCCCCCCCCCAGAGGTGCGTCGTGAGTATACGCCCCATAAACGCCACCTTAAGAACCGTCAGTCCGTCGAGATCGGGTTCAGTGATGAAAGGAGGATTGACAATAAAAGGTTCCCCTCGCTCTCGACGTTGGGTACTACAGTTCTACGGGTGCAAGAGTATGCCTTCTCAAGCACCCGGGCGTCAAAATGGAAGAAGTCCAAAGGAATAACCAAAACAAGCAAAAGGTCGGCAGGAAACGACAAGCAGATAGGAGAAGAGGGGGAGAAAAAAGGAAACAGAAGGAAAAGGAAAAGTTGTTCAGCACAATTAGAGAAGACAGCAGCAGGAGCACAAGGCTACAAAAGGACAGAGCACTGCCCCAAGGAGCATCACACTCCGGCAGCTGCCCACTAAGCCCCCCTCACGGCATCAACGGGCTGAACATGGAGGGGGGTGGGGTTCCTGAAGGAAACTGATGATTCTGAAGGCAGTTATGTTGTTAGCGAGCCTCGCATACGCTGCCGATGTTATTCTTTTGATGTGGGCTTCAGGAGACAGGTTTGGTGTGATATCAACTCCCAGATCTTTTTCTTTGTTCGTTTCGTGAAGTACTTCATCTCCCATTCTGTATCCAGCGACTGGTCTCCTAGTTTCTTCTCCTAGTTTCATTACCTTACATTTACTTGGGGTGAGCTTTAGTAGCCATTTGTTGGACCATGTCTTCAGTTTGTTTAGGTCATCTTGTAGCCTCATACTATCTTCCTCCGTTTTAATCCTCCTCATAATTTTTGCATCATCAGCAAACAGAGGAACAAGTCTATTCTCTCTGGGAGATCATTTACATATATCAGGAACAGTATAGGTCCAAGGACTGATCCCCGAGGGACTCCACTGGTGACGCCTCGCCACTCCCAGACCTCACCCCTCACGGTGACTAGCTGGGTCCTGTTGCTTAGGTACTCCCTTATCCAGTGGAGTACCTTCCCTTTCACTCCTGCCTGCATCTCCAGTTTGTGCTCTCGTCTCTTATGTGGTAATGTGTCAAAGGCTTTCTGGCAATCCAAAAATATGCAGTCTGCCCACCCTTCTCTTGTCTGATTTTTGTTGCCTGGTCATAGAATTCAAGTAACCCTGTGAGGCAGAATTTGCCATCTCTGAAACCATGCTGATGTAATACAAAATTCTTCCACTCCAGATGTTGAACTAGCATTTTTCCCCACAATCGTCTCCATCACTAAGCATTGTATACAAGTTAAGGACACTGGCCTGAAGTTCAGTGCCTCCTGTCTGTCACCCTTCTTCAATATCGGGACCACATTAGCCGTCTTCCAAGTGTCGGCAGTTCACTTGTCCCAGTGACTTGTTATACGCCAGATCCTCTCGGCTACACCACCTCAGACCCTCCTAGGTTCCCCATACCCTATCTCCCAGCCCCTTCACCCCCAGCCCCCCCCAGGTCCTCCCCACCAGGCCCTCCCACCCCAGACACCCAAGTCCTCCCCCCCAGGTCCTCCCCACCAGGTCCTCCTCCCCAGGTCCTCCCCACCAGGTCCTCCCCCAGGTCCTCCCCACAGGCCCTCCCACCCCAGACACCCAAGGTCCTCCCCCCCAGGTCCTCCCCACCAGGTCCTCCTCCCCAGGTCCTCCCCACCAGGTCCTCCTCCCCAGGTCCCCCACCAGGCCCTCCCACCCCAGACACCCAAGGTCCTCCCCCCAGGTCCTCCCCACCAGGTCCTCCTCCCCAGGTCCTCCCCACCAGGTCCTCCTCCCCAGGTCCTCCCCACCAGGCCCTCCCACCCCAGACCCCCCCGGTCCTCCCCACCAGGTCCTCCCCCCCCAGGTCCTCCCACCCCGACCCCCAGGTCCTCCCCCAGGTCCTCCCACCCCAGACCCTCAGGTCCTCCCCACCAGGCCCTCCCACCCCAGACCCCCCCAGGTCCTCCCCACCAGGTCCTCCTCCCCAGGCCCTCCCACCCCAGACCCCCCAGGTCCTCCCACCAGGTCCTCCTCCCCAGGCCCTCCCACCCCAGACCCCCCAGGTCCTCCCCACCAGGCCTCCCACCCAGACCCCCCAGGTCCTCCCCACCAGGTCCTCCCCACCAGGCCCTCCCACCCAGACCCCCCGGTCCTCCCCACCAGGTCCTCCCCCCCAGGTCCTCCCACCCCAGACCCCACCAGGTCCTCCCCACCAGGTCCTCCCCCCAGGTCCTCCCCAGGTCCTCCCCACCAGGTCCTCCCCCCAGGTCCTCCCAGGTCCTCCCCACCAGGTCCTCCTCCCCAGGCCCTCCCACCCCAGACCCCCAGGTCCTCCCCACCAGGTCCTCCCCCCCCAGGTCCTCTCCCCAGTGGAATCAATAGAAACTGAGGATTGGGAATGAAGAGACAGTTTCAGATAATGTCTCGAACTCGATGGGGATTACAAGCTGTACTCACCTAGTTGTACTCACCTAGTTGTGCTTGCGGGGGTTGAGCTCTGGCTCTTTGGTCCGCCTCTCAACCGTCAATCAACAGGTGTACAGTTTCCTGAGCCTAATGGGCTCTATCATATCTACACTTGAAACTGTGTATGGAGTCAGCCTCACCACATCGCTTCCTAATGCATTCCATTTGTCAACCACTCTGACACTAAAAAAGTTCTTTCTAATATCTCTGTGGCTCATTTGGGCACTCAGTTTCCACCTGTGTCCCCTAGTGCGTGTGCCCCTTGTGTTAAACAGCCTGTCTTTATCAACCTGTCGATTCCCCTGAGAATCTTGAATGTGGTGATCATGTCCCCCCTAACTCTTCTGTCTTCCAACGAAGTGAGGTTTAATTCCTGCAGTCGCTCCTCGTAGCTCATACCTCTCAGCTCGGGTACTAGTCTGGTGGCAAACCTTTGAACCTTTTCCAGTTTAGTCTTATGCTTGACTAGATAGGGACTCCATGCTGGAGCCGCATACTCCAGGATTGGTCTGACATATGTGGTATATAATGTTCTGAAAGATTCCTTACACAAGTTTCTAAAGGCCGTTCTTATGTTAGCCAACCTGGCATATGCTGCTGATGTTATCCTCTTGATATGAGCTTCAGGGGACAGGTCTGGCGTGATATCAACCCCCAGGTCTTCTCTCTCTCTGACTCTTGAAGTATTTCATCTCCCAAATGATACCTTGTATCTGGTCTCCTGCTTCCTACCCTATCTTCATTACATTACATTTGCTTGGGTTAAACTCTAACAGCCATTTGTTCGACCATTCCTGCAGCTTGTCCAGGTCTTCTTGAAGTCTCAAGCTGTCCTCCTCTGTCTTAATCCTTCTCATAATTTTGGCGTCGTCAGCAAACATTGAGAGGAATGAGTCTATACCCTCTGGGAGATCATTTACGTATATCAGAAACAGGATAGGTCCAAGTACAGAGCCCTGTGGGACTCCACTGGTGACTTCACGCCAGTCTGAGGTCTCACCCTCACTGTAACTCTCTGCTTCCTATTGCTTAGGTACTCCCTTATCCACTGGAGCGCCCTACCTGTTACTCCTGCCTGTTTCTCCAGCTTATGCATCAACCTTTATGGGGTACTGTGTCAAAGGCTTTCCGACAGTCCAAAAAAATGCAGTCCGCCCACCCTTCTCTTTCTTGCTTAATTCTTGTCACCTGATCGTAGAATTCTATCAAGCCTGTAAGGCAAGATTTACCCTCCCTGAACCCATGTTGATGGGTTGTCACGAAGTCTCTTCTCTCCAGATGTGTTACTAGGTTTTTCTCACAATCTTCTCCATCACCTTGCATGGTATACAAGTTAAGGACACTGGCCTGTAGTTCAGTGCCTCTTGTCTGTCACCCTTTTGTATATTGGTACTACATTAGCAGTCTTCCATATTTCTGGTAGGTCCCCCGTTTCCAGTGACTTACTATACACTATGGAGAGTGGTAAGCAAAGTGCTCCTGCACACTCTTTCAATACCCATGGCGAGATTCCATCCGGCCCAACAGCTTTTCTCACATCCAGCTCCAATAGGTGCTTTTTGACCTCATCTCTTGTAATTTCGAACCTATCCAAGGTCACCTGGTTTGCTGCCACCTCTCCCAGCGCCGTGATATCTCCCTGTTCTATTGTAAAGACCTCCTGGAACCTTTTGTTGAGTTCTTCACACACCTCTTTGTCATTCTCTGTGTACCTGTCCTCGCCCACCCTAAGTTTAATCACCTGTTCCTTCACTGTTGTCTTCCTCCTGATGTGACTGTGTAGTAGCTTTGGTTCAGTCTTGGCTTTGTTAGCTATATCATTTTCATACCTTTTCTCAGCTGCTCTTCTCACACTGACATACTCGTTCCTGGTTCTCTGGTATCTCTCTCTACTTTCTGGTGTTCTGTTATTACGGAAGTTCCTCCATGCCCTTTGTTCAGCTCCTTTGCTTTCATACATTCCCTATTAAACCACGGATTCTTCCTTTGCTTCTCTGTTTTTTCCTGTTGGGCTGGGACAAACCTGCTTACAGCCTCCTGACATTTTTGGGTGACATAGTCCATCATGTCTTGTACGGACTTGGTTCCGAGTTCTGTGTCCCAATGTATATCCCATAGGAATTTATTCATCTCCTCATAGTTTCCCTTTCGGTACGCCAGCCCTTTGGTTCCCAGTTCTTTTTTGGGGGTGATAATTCCTAGCTCAACCAGGTACTCAAAGCTCAATACACTATGATCACTCATTCCCAAGGGGGCTTCCAACTTAACTTCCCTTATATCCGACTCATTTAGGGTAAATATCAAATCAAGCAAGGCTGGTTCATCCCCTCCTCTCATTCTTGTCGGTCCCTTGACGTGTTGACTTAGAAAGTTTCTTGTTGCCACATCCAGCAGCTTAGCTCTCCATGTGTCTGGGCCTCCGTGTGGGTCTCTGTTCCCCCAATCTATCTTCCCATGGTTGAAGTCTCCCATGATTAGAAGTCTGGATCCGTTCCTGCTAGCCACAGAAGCTGCTCTCTATTATATTGATGGTGGCCATGTTGTTTCTATCATATTCCTGTCTGGGTCTTCTGTCATTCGGTGGGGGGTTATATATGACTACTATTATAATTTTCTGTCCTCCAGTTGCAATGGTGCCTGATATGTAGTCCCTGAAACCTTCACAGTTCTGAATTACCATCTCTTCGAAACTCCAACCTTCTCTTAGTAGCAAAGCCACACCACCTCCTCCTCTCCCTTCTCTCTCTTTCCTCACTACATAGTAGCCCTGTGGAAACACTGCATTTGTTATGATTTTCGTTAGCTTTGTTTCTGTGAGTGCTATTATGTCTGGGTTTTCTTCTAGTGCCCACTCTCCAAGTTCACTAGTTTTATTTGTAATCCCATCTATGTTAGTGTACATCGCCTTGAAGCTCACTTTCTTCTGTTCATTTACATATCCCTTTCTTGGCGAGTATTCTACTGGTGTGGGAAGCTGTTCCGTGGGTGAGAGGATCTGTGAGGTGGTTTGCAGGGTCGCAGAGGGTTTTGGGGTGGGGGGTGGGGGTTTAAGGGAAGGGGGAACGGGTAGGGTGTGGGTTAAGGAGATAGGGGGGACATGGAGGATACGGGGTGAGGGGGAGGAGGAATAGGGAGGGTATGGGATGAAGGGGGAAGGGGGACTGGGGGGGAAAGGTGGGGGGGGGGGGACATGATGGGAATGGGGATGGGGTGTCGGGGTCAGAATGGGGGGGGGGGGAGGGAGGGTTGGGTGGGGGCAGGTAGGGTGAGGGGAAGGAAGGGTTTCTATGCAGAGGGGGTTGGTGGTGTTGCCCCCCCCCTCTGGTGTTGCTGGGATGCTGGTTTGGGTTCCCCTCTTGTCTCTGGGACTGCTGTGTTGGGGGCTGTGATTTCCTGGTTTGCTCCTCTCTCCCTGCGCTTCCTCCTTGCCTCTGCTGCCCTGGCTCTCTCCTCCTTCGTCCTGTCCCTCTGCAGGAATACTTGTTTGTATCCCTCCACATGTTGGAGACGACTCTTCTTTTCTAGAATATCCTCCTTCGTGGTTTCGTTTGCAAACACCACCTTTACAAGTCGGTTTCTGTCCCTGTTGTACCAGCCCAACCTGAAAACCTTCTCAATGTTGTGTACAGCCCCTTCCATCTGTAACCCCTTCAGTAGCCCATGTACTGCCTCTCTATCCTTGCCATTCCATTCTTGCCTGTTGGATCCTTCCTGTTCTTTGATGCCTACAACTACCACTGATCTCTTTCTCTCCAGCAGTTGAGTGGTGCACCTTGCTGCTTCCTGTGAGGTAGCAGCTTGCATGGCTACCTCCCTCACTGTGGCCATTGCTTCTGAGCTCTTTTTCAATATGTCCGCAAATGTGTCAGGTACAGAGGCATTTCCTTCCAACGTAACATTCCCACCTTCCCTTTGGATGATAATCTGATGCTCGGTCTCTTTATTTTTCGCTGTGAGAGATTTGATCTCCTCCCTTGCTGATGTCAGCTCACTTTGCAGGTTGTTAATTGTAATCCTCATTTCATTCATCTCTCTCCTGAATTCCTCCAGTACTTGGTGTAGCAATTCCTGCGTTTGATCGCTGGCTGGCTGCTCCTGCCATAACCCTGTTTCGGCCTCCTGAACAGAGAGCCCCTTGTCAGAGAGAGAGAGAGCAAGGGAGAGAGAGAGAGAGAGCAAGAGAGAGAGAGTACGGAGACTTTCGTCGAGGTTGCTGTTTCTCCATTCGTTTGCAGCATGAAGTAGGATAACAATAACGGAAACAAGGATAATCAAGAAACTAACAACATTATATGGAGGACCTATGGCAATTCCACGACCAAGAGACGACTTCCTGAACCTTGCAGGAATCAACCTCACTGAGGACCAAGTCACTCTTCTAAATCTGGGTATAAACTGTCACGTTATGTCCAGACCAAGTGAGTTGGCCCGGAAAGTGGAGTTGGAGATCCTGTTGGACGACATATTTGACCTTGAAGCACAAGAAGGTCACCACCAAAGACACCTTACAAGCAGAACTTATTGCAGAAGGAGGAAAGAATCGAGGCAACTACAGGAGCACCATACTGACCCCCGAGCTCAAAGCGGCAGCTAAGAGCCTTCGTGAGAACAAGGAGATAGTTGTGAGGAGAGGCGACAAGTCACCAATATACGTCATCCTTAAGAAAGACGAATATCTGGCGAAAATGAACCTCATACTCTCTGACCAAACTAAATTCCAAAGAGTAACGAAGGACACTACAGCCGAATTGAAAACAAAGGTCAACAAATTGATTGAAACTGTGAATGCCAAAAATATGGCATTCCTTATGCCAAATATGGCAATATCCTTATGTCCCATGAGCCTTCAGCCTGAAGTCCCCGAAGGAATTTGTTGACTTACTGCGGGGAACACGGGCTACAGGGATAAGAGCCTCGTTAGACGTAGAATCACTGTTCACCAACGTACCTGTGGAGGAAACAATCGGGATGATAGTGGACCGAGTGTATCGTATCCGGCCTGTACTCCTCTTGATATACCAGAAAATATCCTGAGGAAACTACTCCAAGCTTGTACAAAAGAGGCACCCTTCTTGAGCCCGGATGGGCACATGTATAAGCAAGTAGATGGGGTCGCCATGGGTTCTCCCCTAGGTGTCCTGTTTGTGAACTTCTACATGGGTACTATCGAGAAAAAAGTCTTAGTCGACTTGAACTTGAAACCGGCCATATACTGCAGGTATGTTGACGACATTTTTACACAGGTACCTGATGTCAGACATCTGCAGGAGCTGAAAGAGGCATTTGAGCAGAATTCTGTGTTGCGTTTCACTTACGAGATGGAGAAGGATGGGAAGCTGGCCTTTCTAGATGTAACAGTCATGGAAAGGAGCGGAGGTTTCCACACTGCAGTCTACACTAAGGAAACAAACATAGGAATGTGCCTAAATGCCAACAGTGACTGCCCAGATAGGTACAAGAGGAGTGTTGTTAACGCTTATGTCGACCGTGCTCTCAGCCACAGCTGAGAATGGAAGCAAGTCGACGAAGAACTCTGTAGGGTAAGGCAGGTCCTAGTCAACAACGGCTTCACCAATGGTTTCATTGAAGACATCATAAGGAGGAAAGTGAAACGCCATGCAACCTCTGAAGAGACAACTAATACAACACCTATACCCCCTATTAGACTATTTTACAGGAACTTCTTCTCCATAGCTCATAAAACGGAGGAAAGGGTCCTGAAAGATATTGTTAATAGAAATGTTATCCCTACAGACAAAAATCAGAAGATACAACTAACGATTTACTATAAAACCAAGAAAACGGCCAGCTTACTCATGAGAAACTCTCCAGACACGGAGCAGAACGCTCTAAAAGAGACAAACGTTGTTGTCGGAACTATTTACCCTACCCACAATGAGAGTAAGGACAAGACCAGAACATAACGATGCAGTTGCATATAGTCCTGGGGACCATTCAGGCTTGTTCGCATACATACATATACATACATTCTCTGCTACTATTGTAGGGGCCTGGTAGCCTGGTGGATAACGCGCAGGACTCGTAATTCTGTTTCACGGGTTCGATTCCCTCACCAGGCAGAAACAAATGGGCAAAGTTTCCTTTACCCTGAATGCCCCTGTTACCTAGCAGTAAATAGGTACCTAGGAGTTAGTCAGCTGTCACTGGCTGCTTCCTGGGGTGTGTGGGTGCGTGTGTGGTGTGTGGAAAAAAAATATTAGTTAGTAAACAGTTGATTGACAGTTGAAAGGCGGGCTGAAAGAGTAAAGCTGAACCCCCGCAAACACAACTACGTGAATACATCCATACATAAATGCATTCATACATACATACATATGTATTCACACATTGCGTTAAACCCAGTAGGCTGTGTTACAAATTGAGGATAAAGGTTTTTACTCTATTTAGTCAAATGAAATTTAAACCACATTAATCTTTTGACCGCACTAAGAGCAAGATTCCTGTATCCCAATAGCATATTCATTCCAATAAATCTTTCAGTTGTGATATGTTAATTCCAGTAAATAATATTTATGCATGACAATCAGCAAACCTCTACAGAGTAAACATAATTTTTAATCTAATACAAAAATATTGCTAAATACTCTTATGTATTCAAACCCACCAAATATTTTACTTACATGTTTAAATATCCACTTATTGCACAAATTTGTTCACATTGTTAAACGAGAGTGTTTTATCTTAAATTGAAATAAAACCAAGCTTTAATAATAATTTGAGATAAAAGTATTCTAAGATATAATAATACTTTATCGCCATACTCACAAATTGAGACACTTGTATAAAACTAAAACAATACACAAATTAATAATTCAATATAAAATTCACACTTTTCATAAAATATAAGTAATAAACAAAACATTACATTTCTACATAGATCATATTTACACAAAATACAACATTTGCTCCACCTTATTAACAATTACATCATTTCATAAACATGAACATTATTTTTTCACAAATTACAAAAAGAAATCATAAACATGTATGTGAAACTTTCTTTTAGAAAACTTTCTGAAAATTGTTTCTGAAAGTTAGGCAAACTTTCACAAAACATATACACTTTTACACAACTAGGTGAGTACAATGTCTTTTGTTTTAAGAAAATCATCAAACACAGAACTTCCACAAATACAACAACGCACAATTGTACAAATGCATAATTTGCACAAAATATAATTAAACAAGTTTTACTATTGTAATTAATAAACAACTTGCATAAATACACTATTTGCACAAATACAATAGAGAACTTCCACTAATGCAATTAATACACAACTTGCATTGTACTCGTTTCAGGAGTACATATACTATACTAAAATATATTCGCATGCATAAATATATTCACATTGAACTTGCTCAAAAACAATCAATAGTTTAAATCCAAAATTCGCACAAGCACAAATATATAACATGCGTAATTTATGCACAGCTTGGACAATTATTACTCAGCCTGCACAAATAATACATAGCCTGCACAGTTATTAAATATCCTGTACAATTATTACACAGCCTGCACAATTATTAAATATCCTGTACAATTATTACACAGCCTGCACAGTTATTACACAGCCTGCACAGTTATTAAATATCCTGTACAATTATTACACAGCCTGCACAATTATTAAATATCCTGTACAATTATTACACAGCCTGCACAGTTATTACACAGCCTGCACAGTTATTAAATATCCTGTACAATTATTACACAGCCTGCACAGTTATTACACAGCCTGCACAGTTATTACACAGCCTGCACAATTATTACACAGCCTGTACAGTTATTAAATATCCTGCACAATTATTACACAGCCTGTACAGTTATTAAATATCCTGCACAATTATTACACAACCTGCACAATTATTACACATCCTGCACAATTATTACACATCCTGCACAATTATTACACAGCCTTCACAGTTATTACACAGCCTGCACAGTTATTACACAGCCTGCACAGTTATTACACAGCCTGCACAGTTATTACACAGCCTGCACAATTATTACACATCCTGCACAATTATTACACATCCTGCACAATTATTACACATCCTGCACAATTATTACACAGCCTGTACAGTTATTACACAGCCTGCACAGTTATTACACAGCCTGCACAGTTATTACACAGCCTGCACAATTATTACACAGCCTGTACAGTTATTAAATATCCTGCACAATTATTACACATCCTGCACAATTATTACACATCCTGCACAATTATTACACATCCTGCACAATTATTACACAGCCTGCACAGTTATTACACAGCCTGCACAGTTATTACACAGCCTGCACAGTTATTACACAGCCTGCACAATTATTACACAGCCTGTACAGTTATTAAATATCCTGCACAATTATTACACAGCCTGCACAGTTATTACACAGCCTGCACAGTTATTACACAGCCTGCACAATTATTACACATCCTGCACAATTATTACACATCCTGCACAATTATTACACATCCTGCACAATTATTACACATCCTGCACAATTATTACACAGCCTGCACAGTTATTACACAGCCTGCACAGTTATTACACAGCCTGCACAGTTATTACACAGCCTGCACAATTATTACACAGCCTGTACAGTTATTAAATATCCTGCACAATTATTACACAGCCTGTACAGTTATTAAATATCCTGCACAATTATTACACAACCTGCACATTATTACACAGCCTGCACAATTATTACACATCCTGCACAATTATTACACAGCCTGCACAGTTATTACACAGCCTGCACAATTATTACACATCCTGCACAATTATTACACATCCTGCACAATTATTACAGATCCTGCACAATTATTACACAGCCTGTACAGTTATTACACAGCCTGCACAATTATTACACAGCCTGCACAGTTATTACACAGCCTGCACAATTATTACACATCCTGCACAATTATTACACAGCCTGCACAGTTATTACACAGCCTGCACAATTATTACACATCCTGCACAATTGTTACACAGCCTGCACAGTTATTACACAGCCTGCACAGTTATTACACAGCCTGCAAAGTTATTACACAGCCTGCACAGTTATTACACAGCCTGCACAGTTATTACACAGCCTGCACAGTTATTACACAGAGTGCACAGTTATTACACATCCTGCACAGTTATTACACAGCCTGCACAGTTATTACACAGCCTGCACAGTTATTACACAGCCTGCACAGTTATTACACAGCCTGCACAGTTATTACACAGCCTGCACAGTTATTACACAGACTGCACAGTTATTACACAGCCTGCTGGCCATCAAATGGCCATGAACTCCTGACATCAGAGAGGAACAATGGCCATCAGAGAGGAACAATGGTCATCAGAGGTTAACTCTGGCCATCAGAGGTGAACTCTGGCCATCAGAGAGGAACAATGGTAATCAGAGGTGAACTCTGGCCATCAGAGAGAAACAGTGGCCATCAGAGAGGAACAGTGGCCATCAAAGAGAAACAGTGGCCATCAGAGAGGAACAGTGGTCATCAGAGGTGAACTCTGGCCCTCAAAGAAGAACAGTGATCATCAGAGAGGAACAGTGGTAATCAGTGAGGAACCGTGGCCATCAGATAGGAACATTGGTCATTATAGAGGAACAGTGGCCATCAGAGAGGAACAGCGGTCATCAGAGAGGAACAGCGGCAATCATAGAGGAACAGTTGTCATCAGAGGTGAACTCAGGCCATCAGACGGGACCAGTGCCAATCAGAGGTTAACTCTGGCCATCAGAGAGGAACAGTGGCCATCAGACAGGAAGAGTGGTCATCAGAGATTAAATCTGGCCATCAGAGAGGAACAATGGATATCAAAGGGAGGAATATTGTCATCAGGGAAGAACTGTCGCCATCAGAAAGAAACAGTGGCCATCAGAGTGGAACAGTGGCCATCTGAGACGAACATTGGCCATCGGAGAGGAAATGTAGCCATCAGAGAGGAGCAGTGGCTATCGAAGAGGAACAGTGGTCATCAGAGAGGAACAGTGGCTATCAGAGGTGAACTCTGGTTATCAGAGAACAGTGGTCATCAGAGAGGAACAGTGGCCATCAAAGGTGAACTCCCGCCATCAGAGGTGAACTCTGGTCATCAGAGAGGAACAGTGGCCATCAAAGGTGAACTCTGGCTATCAGAGGTGAACAGAATAATGGCCATCAGAGGTGAACTCTGGCCATCAGACAGGAACAATGGCCATCAGAGAGGAAAAGTGGCCATCAGAGGTGAACTCTGGCCGTGAAAGAGGAACAATGGCCATCAGACGTGAAATCTGGCCATCAGAGAGAAACAGTGGCCATCAAAGGTGAACTTTGGCCATCAGAGAGGAACAGTGGCCATCAGAAAGGAAAAGTGGCCATGAGAGAAGAACAATAGCCATGAGAGGTGAAATTTGGCCATCAGAGAGGAACAGTGGCCATCATAGAGAAACAGTGGCCATCACAGGTGAACTCTGGCAATCAGAGAGGAACAGTGGCCATCAAAGAGAGGAACAGTGGTCACCAGAGAGGAACAGCGGTCATCAGAGAGGAACAATGACCATCAGAGAGGAACAGTGTCCATCAGAGGTTAACTCTAGCCATCAGAGAGGAATAGTGGCCACCAGAGAGGAATAGTGGCCACCAGAGAGGAAGAGTGGTCATCAGAGAGGAAAAGCGGCTGTAATGATCTGCTGCTCAGATCATTGGTTCTCCCCTCTCCCTCCTTCCTTCTCTCTTTCTCCCCTTTTCTCCCCTCCCCTTGCCCGTCATTCGTCTCCCCCTTCTCCCCTCCTTCCTTCTTCCCTCTCCCCTCCTCCCTTCTCCCTTTCTCCCCTTTTCTCTCCTCCCCTGGCCCGTCATTTGACTCCTCTTCTTCCCCCCCCCCCTGTCGCCCAATTGTCAAGGGCCAAGAGGTTGACCAGTTGGTGGTCTTGCAGCTGGCCCTCGTGATACCTTTGGCTTCCCCACTCAGTTCCCCCCACTCAGATTTCCCTCTCCATCCACCTCTCATTCCCTCTCTTCCCCTCTCACCGGTCCCATCCCCATACCAGGTGAGTCAAATGTCCCTACTCATTATCTTGGAGGAGACAGGCTTGAACATAATTTATCAGTTTTGTAAACATTGCTCGGCGGTACTCTAGGCTCGGGTGTCCAATACAGTGGCATCTTGTCCCCTTCGTATAGCTGGAGAGAGCTGACTCAATCTTCAAGAATTCATGTATCCTTCCACGGCCGATCATGGAAGGTGATTGGCGGTAGATAAGTGCCAAGTCCTTATTGGCCCTAGAAAACCAGACCTCAGGCCTAGTGTTAATGGTTGGCCATTGCCAAAATAATGGGTGGAACCCTGGGGATGTATTAGATGGTGGGAGGAGCAATCTTTTCCACCGGTAAGCTGGTAAAACAAAGTTTCAGTAGGGTGTCTTGGGAGTGTGTTGGGAATATGGAACGCAAACCCGCATCCAAGGGGCTGAGGGCAGCCATCAACATCTTAGCCTCAGTGTGGTTTTAAGGTATTGTGCACTTGCTTTTATGTCCTCAGTAGATATCCATTGTGCCTCTAGGGGAATAGAATAGGGTATATGTTCAAATTGTCTTAATTTACATGATTCATAAAATAAATTGTATAACTTGTCCAGTGGTATTCACTTAACTCCCCTTCGATATATTTCTCTACTTGTCATTTTTATGTGTTGAATTGGAAACCCCCATGTTCTCCTCCATTTAATAGATATTAAAGTTGCCCTTGGATATAAATAAGCAAAGTCAATTAAACAAACTAATTCCCAAAATTTATTGCTGAAGTTTATATACCCGGGAGTCCATGATTACTGATTCCTTGCCTTCCTGGGGGATCGGTGACACATTCAGGTATGGTTGGTCGGGAAGGTGGTGGCAGTGTTTTAATGATTTATTATTATTTTTTATAAATTAATAACTGTTGTCCTTGTTGTTCCTTCCTCATTTAACATTCCTCTTATATTCGTGGCAGTCTGATGAGGGGTCATACTGGACTGTAACAGTGTTAAGCTGGGGTATTGAGTGAAGAGAGAAAGAGAATTACAACAGGGATAGTGTTCAGAATGATTACAAGAGTTCAGGAATATTACACCCCTCCGATAGCAACTGTTCCTCTCCGATGACCAGAGGTAACCTCTGATGGCCTCTGTTCCTATCTGATGAACACTGTTGCTCTCTGATGACCACTGCTCCTCTCTGAAGGCCACTGTTCCTCTCTGATGGCCATTGTTCTATTATGATGACCACTCTTCCTCTCTGATGATCACTTTTCCTCTTTGAAGGCCACGGTTCCTCTCTGATGACCAGAGGGGAAGAGTGGTCCTCTCTGAAGACCACTGTTCACCTCCGATAGCCACTGTTTCTCTCTGATTGCCACTGTTCCTCTCTGATAGCCAGAGTTACCCTCTGATGGCCACTGTTTCTCTTTGATGGCCAATGTTCCTCTCTAAAGGCCACTGTTCTTCTCCGATAGCATCTGTTCCTCTCTGATAGCCAGAGTTAACCTCTGAAGGCCACTGTTCCTCTCTGATGACCACTGTTCCTCTCTGATGACCACTGTTCCTCACTGACGACCTCTGTTCCTCTCTGATGACCACTGTTTTTCTCTGATGGCCACTGTTCATCTATGATGGCCACTGTTCCTCTCTGATGGGCTGTGTTCCTCTCTAATGACCACTGTTCCTCTCTGATGGCCACTGCTCCTCACTGATGGCCACTGTTCCTCTCTGATGACCTCTGTTTCTCTCTGAAGGCCACTGTTCCTCTCCGATAGCCACTGCTCCTCTCTGATGACCAATGTTCCAATGTGATGGCTACTGTTCCTTTCTAGTGGCCACTGTTCCTCTTTGATTGCCACTGTTTCTCTCTGATGATCACTGTTCCTCTCCGATGACCACTGTTCCTCTGTGATCGACACTTTGTCTCTCTGATGGCTAGAGTTAACCTCTGCTGGCCATTGTTCTTCACTGATGACCACTGTTCCTCTCTGATGACCACTGTCCACTCTGATGATCACTGTTCCTCTACGATGGCCACTGTTCCTCTCTGATTGCAACTGTTCCTATCTCATGACCACTGTTTCTTTCTGATGGTCTCTGTTCTTCTCTGATGGCCACTGTTCCTCTCTGATGACCACTGTTCCTCTGTGATGGCCACTGTTCCTCTCTGATAACCACTGTTTCTCTCTGATAGCCTCTGTTGCTCTATAATGGCAACTGTTCCTCTCTGATGACTACTGTTCCTCTCTGATGGCCACTGGTCGTCTCTGATGGACACTGTTCCTTTCTGATGGCCACTGTTCCCCTCTCATGACCACTGTTCCTCTCTGATGGTTTGAGTTCACCCCTGATGATGACTGTTCCTCTTTAATGACCACTGTTCCTCTCTGAATACCACTGTTCCCCTCCGATAGCCACTGTTCCTCTTTGATGGCCAGAGTTAACCTCTGATGTCCTCTGCTCCTCTCTGATGACCACTGTTCCTCTCAAATGACTACTGTTCGTCTCAGATGACCACTGTTCTCTCTGATGACCCCTGTTCCCTCTGAAGGACACTGTTCCCCTCCGATAGCCACTGTTCTCTCTGTTAGCCAGAGTTAAAAACTGATGGCCTCTGTTTCTATCTGATGGCCACTGATCCTCTCAGGTGACAACTCTTCCTCTTTGGTGACCACTGTTCCTCTAATATGGCCACTGTTCCTCTCTGATGACCACTATTTCTCTCTGATGGCCACTGTTCTTCTCTGAAAGCCACTGTTCATCTCTGATAGTCACTGTTCCTCTTTGACGGCCAGAGATAATCTCTGATGGCCACTGTTCCTCTCTGATGGCCACTGTTCCTCTCTGAAGGCCTCTGTTGCTCTCTGAAGGCCTCTGTTCCTCTCTGATAACCCTGTTCCTCTCTGATGGCCTCTGTTCCTCTCTGATGGCACTTTTTCCTCTCTGAAGGCCACTGTTCCTCTCTGATAGCCAGAGTTTCTCTTTGATGGCCACTGTTCCTCTCTGATGATCACTGTTCCCTCTGATGGCCACTGTTCCTCTCTGATGACCACTGTTCCTCTCTGATGACCACTGTTCCTCTCTGATGACCACTGTTCCTCTCTGATAATCACTGCTTCTCGATGATGACCACGTTTCTCTCTGATGACCACTGTTTTCTCTGATGGCCACTGTTCTCTCTGATGACCACTGTTCCTCTCTGATGGCCACTGTTCCCTCTGATGGACACTTTTCCTTTCTGATGCCACTGATTCCTCTCTGATGGACACTGTTCCCTTCTGATGACCAATGATTCTCTCTGATGGCTAGAGTTCACGCATGATGATAACTGTTCCTCTCTGATGGACACTGTTCCTCTCTGATGGCCACTGTTCCTCTCTGATGACCACTGTTTCTCTCTGATGACCACTGTTCCCCTCCGATAGCCACTGTTCCTCTCGGATGGCAACTGTTTCTCTCTGATGAACACTGTTCCTCTATGATGGACACTGTTCCTCGCAGATGACGACTGCTTCTCTCTGATAGCCACTGTTTCCCTCTGATGGCCACTGTTCCTCTCTGATGACCTCTGCTTCTCTCTGATGGTCACTATTTCTCTCTGATGGCCACTGTTCGTCTCTGATGACCACTGTTCCTCTCTCATGACCACTGTTCCTCTCTGATGGCCAGAGTTAACCTCTGATGGCCTCTGTTCCTCTATGATGACTACTGTTCCTCTCTGATGACCACTGCACCTCTCTGATGGCCACTGTTCTCTCTGATCGCCACTGTTCCTCTCTGATGGCCACTGTTCCTCTCTGACGGCCACTGTTCCTCTCTGATGACCACTGTTCCTCTCTGATGGCCACTGTTCCTCTCTGATG
>WNGS01031659.1:0-10753 GCA_020271785.1 Procambarus virginalis
TCGATCCCAGGCGTCGGCGAGAAACAATGGGCAGAGTTCTTTCACTGCTGAATGCCCCTGTACTTTTTTTTTTTTTTTTTTTTTTTTTGGAGTAAAGAGGAAGGAGAGGCATAGGTGAAGGGAAGTGTAGAAGTGGGAAGTACAGTGAGGAGGTAGAAAGCAGGGGGGGCTGTCCGCCTTGCTGACACGATGTGTGGGTGTTGGCAGCTAAGCTAAGCTGGCTCCCTCTTGTCAGGGAGCTGTGAGTGTGTGAGAGGTTCTTCACAGTGTTTCACCATATATGGATGTCTATAGATGAATACTGTGTAGCATTCATATATACACACTCCTGATGCTTCCACACATGTTGTTCTGTTTAAGGCTCTTTATGTTTATTATTATTAATTTATCGAGTTGTTCATACACATTATTATCTAGTGTTCATACAATTTTATTATCGAGTTGTTCACACATACACATATTGAACTGTCATATATACACATGTATATCTCATCTGGGGATTATATACTGTGGGGCGGGGTTTTCATCCAGAGAATCGAGGCTCTTGGGCCACCAGCTGGGAGCGGGGCGTCTCATCTTGGAGCAATCTTTCAAACATTGGGTCCTCTAACATTTCAATGGTGTTCCACACCATGATGGCTTGGTGCTGCAGTCTGAGGTTAGTGGCTGTATGTTCAGAGTTCATGGAGCTCCTGGATTGTCTGATTATATGGCGGACGGTGTTTTGCTGCTCTCCTTAGCGCCTTATTTTGTACCGCTTGCATTTTCTGCATGTTAGTTTTCTTTATGGTGTGTAGTGGGTACTGGGGGATACTCTAAGTGCGGCCGAACTAGAGCCTTATATAGGTGGATCTGAATGTTAGTACTGAGGCTTCGAAATCTTCTCAGTTTTCCTAATGCTGCTTTGGCTTTATTTAGTCGGTCCCTTACATGAATTGTATCCCTGTTCTATTTATCATTAGTCCCAGTATTCTGCCTACCTCCGCATATTGGATCGGATGGTTGTCAAGGATGATGGGGTCGGGTTTTTTTCGCAATGTGTATTATCTGAAACTTTTGTTTGTTGGTGCTAATTTTCCATTGCTTCTCAAAGTTGTTTATGAGTTCAATAGCTGCCTTGGTCTTGTCGGCTAGTAGCGGCTTTGATGGTCCAGGTTGGCATATTATTTGGGTGACATCGTCAGCGTATGTGATGTATTCTCCATGTTGAGGTTGGGGTAGGTCAGCTGTATATATGTTGAATAGAGTGGGGGAGAGGCAGCTTCCTTGTGGTACTCCACTTTTCAGTTCTATTACTTCACCCAAGTAGCTGCCGATATTAAGCCTAGCAGTTCTATTATCTATAAAGCTGCAGAGGGTAGCAGTAAATCTCTCGGGAAGCCCTAGTTCAGATATCTTATATTTTAGGCCTGTGTGCCACACTTTGTCGAAGGCTTTCGAGACGTCCCTAAGCACTATATTACACTGATTTTTTTTCGACACTGCGTTGGCTATATGCTCGTAGATCAAGGCTATTGCTGTATGGGCCCCTCTGCGGTTTCTGAACCCATGCTGCCTGGTGTTATACTTCCCTTCCTCTTCCATGTACTTCACAAGTCTCTGGTTGATAATTTTTTCGAATATTTTACCTGGTACTTCGAGGAGGGAAATTGGCCTGTAGTTTTCGGTTTGGGTTGGGGGTTTACCTGGCTTGGGGATTAATCTTATTGTGGCATTCTTGAAGTATGCGGGGAATAGTCCAGATGCAAGAGCTGCATTTAAGATACATGTGTATTGATGGAGTGCAATTACTGGTAGGTTGGATAATACCATCTTATTTATTTTGCTGTTGCCCGGCGCCTTGTTCTTGAAACCCATAATTGTTTTATGGACCTCTGCAATGGTTATGTGTTTCATAAGGTGGCAGTCATCGCGTATGTTGTTAAGGTCTATTGTTTGCGTCGGGAGTAGAGCTGCAGCTCTGTTATCGACTCGAGTTGTAATTTCCCTTTCATTAATTTGGCAAAAGTTTACATTTTCTTCTGGGTTTATCCTGAATATTTTTTCCCAGAACTTCCTGAATTCCTGCTCTTGTTCTCTCTCCTCATAGAGTTTATTTCCTGAGGCGTCTATGATGTAGGGTGTTTCCTCAGAAGAGCTTCCCATCAGGGTCTTTACTTTTTTCCAGAACTTTCCTGGGTTTCTGTAGTCTGCTTGGATCTTGCTTATTAGGTCATCCCATTGCTTGGTGTACTCTGTTTTGCATAGATCTTGCAGCGCATCTTGTAGTTCCCTTTGTAGTCTTTTGCGCTCATCCGTCCAACCGTGTTGTGTTATGAGTTGTAGAAGATTGTTATATCTGGTTTGCAGTGTCCTGAGCGCCTCAGTGGCTGGGGTGTGTGGGAGCGTTATATGGTGAGCTACGGGAATGTGATCAATCATGCATTTTTCTATGGTGCCAATCCATGTATTTAACTCGGCGTTTATGCATGATGTTTCCTTTCCATTAAAATCTGTGACACTGATTTCCTGTGCACTGCTTTTGAACGCTTCCCAGTCAGTTTTAGTGTATTGAAGTCTTGGTGGTGAGGGTTTCTGAATGGGGTTAGTAGATAGGGTCATTATTATTGGTAGGTGGTCGCTTGTGCTCACAGGGCCCCTTACTATGCGGGTGTTTAGGAAGTGGTGGTTGTTTGACAGTATTATGTCTGGTTTGCCACTGTGGCCTTGTCTGATGTAGGTTGGGAAGTCTGGGCTTAGGTGGGTTAGATTTCCGTTCCTTATCATATTGTGGATGGCATCACCTGCTTGGTTGTTCCTTCCATGTCCCAGTGTTCTGTGCTTGGCGTTCAGGTCACCCAGGAAGTAGGCAGGTCTGTTCCTTCTGGTAAGTTTCATGATGTCGGCAAGGGGAAGGTAAGGACGTCTTGGTGGTTGGTAGCATGTTCCTATGAAGATTATACCTTTCGTAGTTTGGAGTTCAATCGCCAGGAAGTTTTCCTGGAAGTTATCTAGAATTTTGTGTGGAATATTTCTTTTTACGGCAATTGCCGCTCCATCGTTGGCTTGGTCAGCTCTGTTGACTGGTAAATTTTGTAATTGAAGATCTTGATCTTCTCACTTCTTTTTCCCATGGCTATTAATGAGTATTATACCAGGGTCTATTTCTCTGTACAAGTTGCTGAGTTCCAATGCTCTGTGCGGAGTCCAGCACAGAACATTGTGTTGAATTATTGTTAATGTCTGGATGGCTATGTTGAATGTGATGGGTCTCTTCCACCTTGTGGATTGTTTGGGTTCTGTCCATAACCATTGCGCATTGCGTTAAAGTTCTCGTTGCTTATCTGTTGAATGGTTATGGGGTTTTGGTTTCGGTTAAAAGTACATGACATTATCTGGTCGTACACGTCACTCGTAGTGACATCGGGAATGCTGTGTTGGAATTTTATGTGCTGAGATGTTATTTGGTCTCGGAGGGTCTTGAGGTTAACCGTGTGAGTTCTTTGTCTTGAGAAGAAATTGATTGTGTTTGAGGCCTCTGCTGGGGCTTGGGTGACATTTTGTGTGGGTGTGCGGGAAGCAGGGAGAGCCACTGCGAGTCCCTGGTCCTGTGATACTTGTACGTTTTGTTGTTTATGTGCGGGTCCTCTCCTGGGGTTCTGAATGGTAGTTGCTGGTGTTGTATCATCTTCCTCTGGCTTGTTGGTGGTTGCTGGGGTTGTGGGTGCTGGCGCTTGCTGGGAGTTAGTCACAGTTGGGGTAGTGCTGGCTGCATTGCTGTCCACCAGGGCTTTTATGATGTTAGTGGAGGAGGAAGTGTCTGGGTCTGGGAATTCCATCAATGGGAGACTATTTATCTTGTACATTTCTTTAATTACAATCTGAATGACCCTGGGGTTGCTATGTTTTGTAAATGAGCATAGATCATACTGCTCAGGATCTTTGTGGGTAGGTCCCCATTTACCTGTGAGGTCATGTTTGTTGGAGTGTGTGGGGTGGTGTTTGCTGGATTATGTGATACCTTGTTTGACCAAGTATTGGTGGTGGTTATACCTGCATAAGTATTACTGGCCAATGCTGTCTTTTTTGCTAAGGCATCGGCCCTTTTTTGTTTTAGGATGTCCTTCCTAATGGGACATATTGATGCCAGTGTGCGGTGGGGACCCTCACAGTTGAGACATTTGGGGTTTGATTTTTTTGTGCAGTCTCTGTATGTGTGTCCCTGCCCAGCACATTCTGAGCATACTTTGTCCGTTTGTTTGCACTCTGCTGCTGTGTGATCGTATTTATAGCATGTCCAGCAAGGGGTGATGTCATAGTATTCCTCCTGCTCTGACATCACCCCTTGCCTTCCCCACCTTGCTGTCACCCAGCCCCGCCACGCAGGTCCCTCCCCCCACCTCCCGGCCCCGTCACTCAGGTCCCCCACCTCCCGGCCCCGCCACTCAGGTCCCTTCCCTCCCGGCCCCGCCACTCATGTCCCTCCCCCATCTCCCGGCCCCGTCAATCAGGTCCCCCCACCTCCCGGCCCCGCCACTCAGGTCCCTTCCCTCCCGGCCCCGCCACTCAGGTCCCTTCCCCACCTCCCGGCCCCGTCAATCAGGTCCCCCCACCTCCCGGATCCGTCACTCGATCATTGGTGCGGTGGTCACGGTACTGTGCACGTTTAGGGGTGATCCTGGACGGCATGGGTTCGAATCCTGGCCGGGTCAAAGAGTTCTTAGTGATATATATATATATATATATATATATATATATATATATATATATATATATATATATATATATATATATATATATATATCCTTTTTAATTTTTGGGGAGGGATTTCTGGTCAGTAGTTCATCTGGGAATTATGTACTGTGGGCCTATGTTTTAATCTAGTAAATCGAGGCTCTTGAGCCCCCCGCCACCCTGGTAGGTCCCGCCTGGAACAAACCTGGAGAGAGTTCTGGGAGTTCTACTCCCCGATCCTGGCCTGGAACCAGGCTAGATTTGTTAGAACTTTGTCCAAAAGGCTGTTGCTTCGAGCGGCCCAAAGGCCGACAGATCCACTACAACCTGGTTGGTCCGGCACTTCTTGCAAGAACTTATCTAATTTCCTCTTTAATACATCCACCTTTGTTCCAGCAATATTACTAATGCTTGCTGGGTGTTGAACAGCTGTGGACCTCAGATGTTTAGACAGTGTTCTCTGTGCCTATGGCACCTTTACTCTTCACTGGTTCTATTTTACATTTCCTTCCGTATCTTTCGTTGCAGTATGTTGCTATTTTACTGTGCAAATTTGGAACCTGGCCTTCAATATCTTCCATGTATATATTATTTGATACTTTTCTCGTCTCCTTTCCTACGAGTACCATTTTGAGAGCTTTGAGACGATCCCAATAATTTAGATGTTTTATCGTGTCTATGCGTGTCGTATATGTTCTCTGTATTCTCTCTAATTCACAGATCTTCCCCGCTCTGAATGGGAAAGTGAGTACTGAGCAATACTCAAGACGGGACAGCACCAGTGATTTAAATATATTCCCGCCCCTGGTCCCGTCCCTGGACACGCTTTCGGCCCCGCCACCCTGGTCCCAGTCCCGCCCCTGGTCCCATCCCTGGACCCACCACCCTGGCCCCGTCCCTGGACCCACCACCCTGGCCCCGTCCCTGGACCCACCACCCTGGCCCCGCCTCCGCCCGCCACCCTGCTACAGGTATCTCCGCCACCCAGCAACAGGTGGCCAAAACAGTGCCTGGCCCAACCCTGCACTAGTCAGCCCACGTCACTCAACATGTGCTAGCTAATGATTTCCGGTGGGCAATCCTCCACAGCGAGCCAGAGTGATGTACCACGGACGCTGCCCGCCACGCTACCTCTGCCCCGCCCTGCCCACCAGCTAGTAGTACCCCTCACACCCCCCACCTAACACCATCCACACAAACTACACGAACGATAGCACAACACCTGGTATCCTAACTCTTTCGTGCGAAGGCAGACTGAAGTGTCTCAATCTGTTTCAAGATGAGTGAGAAGGTACATTAACACGGGACCCGCCTAGTACTGACCAAGACACCTGCTGCATTGCCTCCCCAAGTCTTATGTACGGAACAAACTTTCTCAAGAGCACACCGCAGCGACCCGACACCTTGCCGCCCACACCCACCTGCCTGCCAGTAGCCGGCATCATCTGCCTGACGACTACGCCTACATCATCATCATCATCATCCCCGACCACTTACACTAGCCTAACCTAGCCTAACTGGTATATATTGACACATTGCGCACCTCTTATAACGGGCGAGGGGGTTAACAGGCAGGTAGTATATGGTAGTAGAGTTCTCCCCTCTATGGCAGGTAGTTCTCTCCTATGAGAGAATCGAACTTGATTGCCAGTGTGCTAACCAATAGACCACCATCATATCATTAAACGGACTGGGAGTCAGACGGCTTTTCCGCGAATTGTTGTAAGTGGCTTTTACACTTATTTTCCCTAGTAAATATGATTGACCGAAAATGTAGTTGATCTGTAACCATCATCTGGTGCCACGGCGGACTTGGGTTGCGCTGAAAAGTCGCCCGATTCCCAGTCCTTTCAATGATCTGACGGTGGTCCATTGGTTAGCACACTGGATTCACGATTCTCTCATAGGGGAAGTGTTCTGTTTGTTAAATATAACTTTTGAGTTCATGCAAGTGTGTACTCACCTATTTGTACTCACCTATTGGTGCTTGCAGGATCGAGCATTGGCTCTTGGATCCCGCCTTTCCAGCCATCGGTTGTTTACAGCAATGACTCCTGTCCCATTTCCCTATCATACATAATTTTAAAAGTACGAATAGAGTTTGCTTCCACAACCTGTTCCCCAAGTGCATTCCATTTTTCCACTACTCTCACGCCAAAAGAAAACTTCCTAACATCTCTGTGACTCATCTGAGTTTCCAGTTTCCACCCATGTCCCCTCGTTCTGTTATTATTACGTGTGAACATTTCATCTATTTCCACTTTGTCAATTCCCCTGAGTATTTTACATGTCCCTATCATATCTCCTCTCTCCCTTCTTTTCTCTAGTGTCGTAAGGTTCAGTTCCCTCAGACGTTCTTCATATCCCATCCCTCGTAACTCTGGGACAAGCCTCGTCGCAAACCTCTTGGTTTGTTCCATTTTCCTTATGTGTTTCTTCAGGTGGGGGCTCCATGATGGCGCGGCATACTCAAAGACTGGTCTCACGTAGGCAGTGTAAAGCGCCCTGAAAGCCTCCTCACTTAGGTTTCTGAATGAAGTTCTAATTTTCGCCAGTGTAGAGTACGCTGCTGTCGTTATCCTATTTATATGTGCCTCAGGAGTTAGATTAGGTGTCACATCCACGCCCAGGTCTCTTTCTCGAATCGTTACAGGTAGGTAGTTCCCCTTCATTGTGTACTGTCCTTTTGGTCGTCTATCACCTGATCCCATTTCCATAACTTTACATTTACTGGTGTTGAACTCCAGTAGCCATTTACCTGACCATCTCTGCAACCTGTTTAAGTCCTCTTGGAGGATCCTACAATCTTCATCTGTCACAACTCTTCTCGTTAATTTTGCGTCATCCGCAAACATTGACATGTATGATTCCACTCCTGTAAACCATTTACGTAAATTAGAAAGAGGATTGGTCCCAGCACCGATCCTTGAGGTACTCCACTCGTTACTGTTCGCCAGTCCGACTTCTCGCCCCTTACCATTACCCTCTGGCTCCTTCCTGTTAGGTAGTTCCTCACCCATGCTAGGGCCTTTCCGCTTACTCCTGCCTGCCTCTCAAGTTTGTAAAGCAGTCTCATGCGCGGTACTGTATCAAAGGCCTTTTGGCAGTCAAGAAATATGCAGTCTGCCCAGCCTTCTCTGTCCTGCCTTATCCTTGTTACTTTGTCATAGAATTCTAAAAAGTTTGTTAGAAATGATTTCCCTGTCCAGAACCCATGTTGGTGCTTGTTTACAAACCCAATGCTCTCCAGGTGCTCAACAAGTCTTAGCCTAATAATTCTTTCAAGTATTTTGCAGGGGATGCTTGTCAGTGATACGGGTCTGTAGTTAAGTGCCTCCTCCCTATCACCTTTCTTGAAAATCGGTACGACATTTGCCTCCTTCCAGCAACTGGGCAATTCTCATAAGTGACAACCGACATAAGTGACTCATTAAAGATCATTGCCAGAGGCACGCTGAGAGCCTGCGCTGCCTCTTTTAGTATCCACGGTGATACTTTGTCTGGTCCAACCGCTTTAGTTGCATCTAGAGTTGTCAACTGTTTCATTACCTCCACTGCTGTCACCTCTATATCTGATAGTCTTTCATCTAGGGTAATCTCTTCTAACAATGGGAGCCACTCAGGCTCGGTTGTGAACACTCCATGGAAACTTGCATTCAGTACCTCGCAGATTTCCTTGTCGCTTTCAGTATATGCCCCTTCTGTTTTCCTCAGTCTTGTCACTTGGTCATTCACCGACATCTTCCTTCTTATATGGCTATGTAGTAATTTAGGTTGCTTTTTCGCTTTGATTGCAATATCATTCTCATAATTTCTTTCCGACACTCGTCTTATGTTAATGCAATCGTTCCTAGCTCTGTTACATCTAATCCTGTTGTCCTCTGTCCTTTGTCTTCTGTACTTCCTCCACTCCCTCCTGCTTCTCACTTTTGCTTCCTGACATTGTCTATTAAACCATGGGTTATTATATTCCCTCCTGCTTTTTTCCTTTACTGTTGGAATAAATCTCTCTTCAGCCTCCTTGCATTTCCATATGACTTGGTTCATCATACCTTGCACTGTTTTTCCTCTAATTTCTTCCTCCCACTGCACTTCTCCCAGGTAGTCCCTTATCCTCCTGTAGTCCCCTCTTCTGTAATCAAGTCTCCTTACTCGGACCTCTTGTCCTTTGGTCACAATTTTAAGCTCCATCATGTAGTCAAAGACTAGGACACAATGGTCACTGGCTCCTAGTGGTATTTCATGTTCTAAATGCTCGATGTCTTCTACATTCTGGGTGAAAATGAGGTCTAATAGGCTAGGCGTATCCCCTCCTCTTTCCCTAGTGTGTGTGTGTGTACTCACCTAGTTGTGTTTTGCGGGGATTCGGTCCCGCCTCTCAACCGTCAATCAACAGGTGTACAGATTCCTGAGCCTATTGGGCTCTATCAATCTACACTTGAAGCTGTGTATGGAGTCAGCCTCCACCACATCACTTCCTAATGCATTCCATTTGTCAACCACTCTGACACTAAAAAAGTTCTTTCTAATATCTCTGTGGCTCATTTGGGCACTCGGTTTCCACCTGTGTCCCCTTGTGCATGTGCCCTTTGTGTTAAATAGCCTGTCTTTATCTACCCTATCAATTTCGTTCAGAATCTTAAATGTGGTGATCATGTCCCCCCTAACTCTTCTGTCTTCCAGCGAAGTGAGGTTTAATTCCCGTAGTCTCTCCCCGTAGCTCATACCTCTCAGCTCGGGTACTAGTCTGGTGGCAAACCTTTAAACCTTTTCCAGTTTAGTCTTATCCTTGACTAGATATGGACTCCATGCTGGGGCTGCATACTCCAGGATTGGCCTGACATATGTGGTATACAAAGTTCTGAATGATTCTTTACACAAGTTTCTGAATGCCGTTCATATGTTGGCCAGCCTGGCATGTGCCGCTGATGTTATCCTCTTGATAAGTGCTGCAGGAGACAGGTCTGGCGTGATATCAACCCCAAAGTCTTTTTCTTTCTCTGATTCCTGAAGAATTTCCTCTCCCAGATGATACCTTATATCTGGCCTCCTGCTCCCTACACCTATCTTCATTACATTACATTTGGTTGGGTTAAACTCTAACAACCATTTGTTCGACCATTCCTTCAGCTTGTCTAGGTCTTCTTGAAGCCTCAAACAGTCCTCTTCTGTTTTAATTCTTCTCATAATTTTGGCATCGTCCGCAAACATTGAGAGAAATGAATCGATACCCTCCGGGAGATCATTTACATATATCAGAAACAAGATAGGAGCGAGTAGAGCCCTGTGGGACTCCACTGGTGACTTCACGCCAATCGGAGGTCTCACCCCTCACCGTAACTCTCTGCTTCCTATTGCTTAGGTACTCCCTTATCCACTGGAGCACCTTACCAGCTACACCTGCCTGTCTCTCCAGTTTATGTACCAGCCTCTTATGCAATACTGTGTCAAAGGCTTTCCGACAATCCAAGAAAATGCAGTCCGTCCAGCCCTCTCTTTCTTGCTTAATCTTTGTCACCTGATCGTAGAATTCTATCAAGCCTGTAAGGCAAGATTTACCCTCCCTGAACCCATGTTGGCGATTTGTCACGAAGTCCCTTCTCTCAAGATGTGTTACCAGGTTTTTTCTCACGATCTTCTCCATCACCTTGCATAGTATACAAGTCAAGGACACTGGCCTGTAGTTCAGTGCCTCTTGCCTGTCGCCCTTTTTGTATATTGGGACCATATTCACCGTCTTCCATATTTCTGGTAGGTCTCCCGTCTACAGTGACTTACTATACACTATGGAGAGTGGCAAGCAAAGTGCCTCTGCACACTCTTTCAGTATCCAAGGTGAGATCCCAAGGTGAGTGGTGTTAATTCTGTGTGCTGGTTTGGGACCAGCCCCTCTAATGTTTTCCACGTATAAATTATTATGTATCCCTCCTGCCTAGCTCAAGAGAATACAGATTTAGGCTCTTTAGTCGGTCCCAGTAGTTTAAATGTTATACCGAGTGGATTCTAACAGAAAGGATCTCTGCACGCTCTCCAGATCAGC